>PPHD01025033.1:0-11907 GCA_002909625.1 Bambusicola thoracicus
AAGTTGTGTTGGGGGGAGGTTCAGGTTGGATACGAGGAAAAATTTCTTCTCCAAAAGAGTGGTCAGGCAGTGGCACAGGCTGCCCAGGGAGGTGGTGGAGTCACCGTCCCTGGAGGTGCTGAATAAACGTTTACATGTTGTACTGAGAGACATGGTTTAGTGGGAAATACTGGTGGTAGGTGGATGATTGAACTGGATGATGTTGGAGTTCTTTTCCAACCTTGGTGATTCTATGACTCTCTACGTGTCGACAATACTTGAGAAGACCTTGTCTATGCTGTTTTCAGGTATATGCTCAAAGTTGAACTATTTACATGTGTTAAATAGATTATTACAATTTAACGTTGAACTTCAGGAAAAATGCTACTTAAGCAAAAAAACAAACACGTTACAACTGAATGCTATGAGATTTTATTAAATATAACGTCTACTGAAGTTGAAGTTCCACACTTCCTAAGACATAATTGGAACTCTACAGCACAAGACTTGAGATCTACTTGAAGTTCCCACTACAGCCAGAGGACTATGGCCAAGCACTAAAGGACTCATTCACTCTGCAAAACATACTTCTTGTCATTAAGTGGTATTTTGCCAATGCTGACAGAGAACGTTTAAAAGGCTCTTATCATCTACAGGTCCTCCAAGGCAGAAGCTTCAGTTTCAGCCTTGTCACTACTCGTATGTACAGCAGCAATATAAACTAGTTCAGAAGTTCCTATTGCTTTAATTCTAGAACAAGCTATCATGTATATATCTATATAATCTTTTGACTAAGTACAATACTGTCTTACACTACACATAATATCTTCATATTGAAAACTACTACTATGCAACATAAACACACAAGAAAACGAAGTTTCCCCGAAATGAACAGATTCCAATTCCATTTCAGAGATGGAGGACAATGCTGACATCCATTTCCAGAGTAAATATTCAAAAGCCAGTGACAAAAAGAACAGATATGAAACAAATGATGCGCATTTCCTTATAAAAACCTTTCCTAAATGAAAATTAAGTTCTTCCCGCTGGTTCCCAAATCACACAAATCTCCCAGAAGTTGCTTTACGTAACACTTCAAATCCTCTAGAGAAACTACCTTCTCATAATTCAGAGGAAAACTCAACATGAAAATTTCCAACTAAATACGGTAATAGCAAGAACCTTTCCTAATTCTTTGTCCCATATTTGACACACTAACATGCAGAACTGAAATAATTCTGAACACAAACCTAAGAATCACAAAAAACCTTGAGCTCACTGTAGTTATCCGAGTCATATAGTACATTGGCTCTGAGAATAACAGTATAAGACATGAAGAAATAATAAAGAGTATATTTTATAAGCTGCCCACATAGGAATTTTCTTTCTAAACGCATACAGATTTTACTGGTTATCTTATGTCTCCGAACAACATGAAGTCTCTTTTCTTGGGGAAGGTTTTATACTAGTTTCACTGTCTCAACTTTCTGTGGAACCTAGTCAGGTTTTTGACTGCATCTTCTGGCAATCAGGTAGAACTATTATATATAACGTAAATAGCATTTCCCCTTCAAATTTGCCACTGTTTCTACTAGGATGAAGTATGAATAAGACGCACCTAGTTTACATTCTCTCAATCATACATTATATGCATTCGCAACATCTCCTTTCTTCTATTCTCCAGTCTCCTTCTCACTCCTTGCTCACTTCCAAAAGACCTTTGACTGTATTATCTTGCATACAGGTGATCATAATGAAACAGTATTTCAAATAAAACTGGACCATTAATTCCTACAGCACAATATTAATCATTTTCTATTCCATTTTTATATACCTGGGTTCTCGTATCTGCAACTGTGACTGCACTTTGAATAGATGGTTTCATTGAGCTGTCCACAATAACTTCTTCTCCTACTGGATGATTTCAATGATTTTTAAAATAGTTATTCATGATTTCTTTGTATTAAATACTTCCTTTGCTGTGCACTGCATGGCACTCGCCAATACCACGTTTCATCCGCCATTGTACTGCCAAAAATCTCTTCCCCAGTCCCTATGGCGTTCCTCAGACTTTATTGATTTCAGTTAGTGTTTCCATATCTTCTGCAAAGTTTGACATTTGGAATGCCCAACATTTCTTTCCACATTCTTAAAGTAATTGCTTTTAGATGAAGTACCATAGCACCCTCTGTAACTTCATCATTTGAAATTGATCTTAATTTTTCCCCTTAGCTGGCTTTTATATTTGGCAATATTGCATTTGTTATTCTTCGATCTAGTCTTCAAAAGCTTTGTTTCAAAAGAAGCTATTTAAGATTTCACTCATACCAGTTCTCTTTTAGTCACTACTCTCTGTTCAAGTTTCAGTGCTAGTAGATCAGTGAAACGCAAATTTTGACTGCAGGAACAATGCTCTTTCTTCTTTATTTAAAAGGAAAAGTAAACCACATAATTATGAAACTTTTTAATGGAGCAAGCTACCTTCCATTACTTCCAAGTAAAATTAAGAAGCTTTAATAAGAGATGAAAATATCAATCACTAGATCTCCACCATAACAATGATTTTAATGATGGAGCAAGAATTTTGTAAGCAGTTCAGTCACTTCAGTCTTCTGTCCTTTTGGACATCCTGGTTCTCTGCAATGCAACTCTTGATGACTATCTCTCTGCATCTATTTTCTCCCGAATATTTCCTTTGGATATCTCTTATTTTCCACCGTTGCCTCTGTGCCATTAATATAAAAGTTCAGTGATTTCCTCAGCCTTGTGTTTTATAAGATTGAAGCACATTTCTCTGCAGTGTGCTTAACACCTGTGAACAACTCCTCGGTATTTAACAGATCCACTAATTCTCAAACTCCTTTTGATTCCAGTTCATCTTTATTTGGGGTTTAGTTCATTAAGAGTATTTTATTATTGCATGAATAGAATACTATTAAAAAAACAGTCAACTAATCAAAAGCAAGAATTACATCAAAATTAAGAGTTGTACCAAGAGAGAAGTTACAGGAAATTTTTAATAATGGTTGGAAAAAAAAAAAACACTTTTCCCACCAACCATGTGCTTAATAACTAAACAGTTTATTCAATTTATCAGAAAATAAAAGAAACACATTTAAGTAAAAGAATAAAAAGACTGAAAGCTTACACAAATTAACAGCAACTGAAAACATGATTGGAAGATAAGCCGTTCTGTTAATTTAATTGTAGCAGCTGCTGTTGATTTATTTACACCTCACAGAAAAATTCATTTTACACAGCAAGTAGGAACAGACCCAGAAGAAAAAAAAAGAATGGTGTTAATACCTGCAGAAGGAAAACTGATTTTTCATAAAGAAAAATGTTTAACCATTATCTATATGAAATTAGTGTTAAAAAACACAATGCAAGAATACACTGATAATGTTACAGAGGCTGCAGGATAATGCTACCAGTTCTGCCCCTATTTGTAACATCAGTGCAGAAATAGGTAACACGATTTTGAAGTAAATTCTGATATTGGAGGGGGTTGTTTGCAGAAAGATGCATAGAAAACGAGAGTGATGATGAATTAATTTGTTGCAAAGCCCAAAAGTGGGCAGCTGGGATGGCTGATGTGAGGAGGAAGATGAAATGAACCAGCACAACAGTAACTGCATTGTCTCATCAAAAGCAAATTTGAGATGAACAACTGGAATAGGGATGCGTGTAAACAATGGATACCAATAAATGTCAGCAGGAAAAACAATGGATGATTCAAACAGCAGTTAATATGTTTTCTTGGAAATATTAAAGAATCTGCACTGTTATTAAATACCAGTTTATCAGTATTTATAACATAATTTAGTCTGTGGGATTTAGAAAATCGTTGGGAACCAAAAAACCAAAAAAAAAGCTAAAAAAAACTGCAGAGTAATACAACTGTTAAGACACTTCACATTGAAATATGCCGCATGCTGTTGTACAAAACGAGCTATTTGTCAAACATTTCAGATATTACAAGTCACCACAAACAGGTTTCTAGGACGCACTGCCCAATTGCTACTGAGGGATTCTGGAGCTCTGCAAACTCCATTCTTACCCTAACAGGAGAGGACGATTCCTCTGTACTTCGTTTCTGTGGCTCAGCCTCAACATCTTGACGTTTGTTCTTCATTCTTTCCCGGAGATCTCCAGTAGGCCTCTCTGGTGACCTGTACAATACAGAAACTTCATATAACCAGTTCTGTGGGATTATTTTTAAAGGAATACAATCTTAACTGTATTTGTTATTAGTATATAGAGATCTAAATCTCTCGATAGAAACAATAAGGATGAAAACAAAGTATTCAGTTCTAATGGGCTTAAGTATTAAAGAAAAACAACCCTCTTTCAGAACACCAAGACAGATTAGTTGTATGTACATAGAGCACTATGCCATGGCTCAGTGACCACTCTACATCAGCTATAGGCGATCCTAGCCCCAACAAATCTATTTCTTCTGATCATCATGCAAATGTGTTTCACAGTAATTCGGATGGTGTCTTTTCAAATATCTCTAGCCTCCTCCATATTCTAACCTATGTTTATCTACATAAATACATAAACATAATTACTGCAGAAGCAAATGACTGAAGAACAGCAGCTAGTCACGCAGAAGCACAACTCCAAACACAGATGGAAGTCTGTAAGTGCAGACCATCTGCCCTACTTGCCATCCTCCCATGACCTTGGTCAGAGTGCTACACAAAGAATGGCTATCGCAAGGCCACATACCAGAGGAATACTCCTGGAGGCCTCCTTTGTTTTCCATCTTGCAAAAATATAATTCTTCTATTATTTAGTTTTAAAATATTGGATGAGCTCTACCAGTCATACAACTGCGTATTTTCTGTTAAAGGCATTACTGTGATGAGGGAAGGGAAAGTGGATATTCTGTACTTCTCAAGCTCTCTTCACTATTTTATCACTTCCTACTATCAATCTAAAAGTTGATTTATCCCCTACTGGTTAAAAGAGAATAATTCTTGTGTTTAACAAATTCTGAGACAAAGGGGACATAGCAGCTCCTTCAAATGATCTCTCAGTTGAAGAAAATTTCCTCTTCATACAAATCTAGCTTGATATTGAATTTGGCACTTCTGTGATGGCTATTAGCTTTAATTACATATACCTCTGTGAAACGGCTGTATGAAAGTACTGGATGTGTAACGAACCATTTACATTAAAGTAATAAAGACCTGTGAGTGCTATTTTAGCTGATTAGAAGTTATATCTAATATTAGGATTTTTAAAAACTGCATTTGTTTTTTTTTTCCAGCCTGAATTAGTTTCCCTTTAAAAATAGTTGTTTCTCCCACATTTCCTCTGACATGCCATATATAATTGGTAAAGTTTCTCTCTCAGCTTATGCATATAAAAATATTTAAATTAGCAAGATTTCATTTTCAACCTGTGCTCATTTGAAACACAGCAACTTGTTTCCACTTCCTCCTTCGCAATGTTATCTGTATTTAATTCTTTATACTGCATCACAAGGTTAAGCGTCCTAAGATCTAAGACCTACATCTACATCTTACATCTAAGTGACTGCTCTCATTGTTAAATGCATTTAATTCATCATGCAGTTGTAAATAAAATCACTCAAGATCAGAGGAAAGATACAAAACTGCAGCGTGCTGCTTCTTTCAGCACTAACAAGGACCAAAAAGATACCCAGCATGCAAATACAAACAAGTTAGTTACCCTGTGTGCAAAATTACATCATCTCTAAAGCATCTGATTTCTGTAAAAGTCATAATTCAAGATACTTTTTTCTTCCTCCCATTTTAGGAGCAGAATTCCTTCGTACTACCAAAATTCTCTGAAGCATTCCAAACCGTCTTCTAACATTAAAGTGGCAATTCAAAGCTTAAATTTTTGATGGTATTTCAGGTATGGAACAAAGGATCCAGATTTACAGAACTGAACATTAATTTGAAAGGCAAAAGAGATGATAGGTAGTATACTAGTCATATTGTTTCTCAAGAAGAGTAATTCTCAGGAAAACCTGGTGGCTGAAGGAGAAAGTAAAACCTGCATTGAATGTAGTTCACATACTCTCTAGATATTTATAATACTTTGTTTTATATATAATACTGGTTTGGTTTTACTTTTTTATTTGGAGTGGGAAAAATTCAAGTTATTTCACCCTGAATACTGTTTCCCACGTGGGGAGGGGAAGAACGTAGTTTATTAAGAGTATTCAGGCTTGTTTTAAGATTACAGAAGTCATCAGGAAATCACAGGAAAGAAAAATGCTACAGCCTCAGGGTTCTGTTGTGCTCTCCTGCTTGTTTTTGTCTGCTTGGTTGGTTGGTGTCTTTCTTTTTATTATTATATTCTATTTTTCCAGCTTTAGGAGAACACTGGGATGAAGGTAATCAACCAGTTGTTCTGCACGCTTCCCTCCACTGAACATCATAACATAAAAGAGAAGAGAGTTTGGTTTAACACACAGAAAAACAAGTTGGTCAACTGGCTAATTCTGCCTTCAGGTGCACAAGTTTAATTGTAAGAAATGGCCTCTTTCCTGCACATTGTTTTTCTCCCTTCTAAAAGGGGACTTTCTGTTATTCCAAGTAATGCACACTGCTCCACAGTATTACCGCTGTGCACTGAAAGAAAACTATTAAGCAAGGGGAAAAAAAATCTCCAATGAAATAACACTTCATGTGGGGCCCATATTTTAAATGCTGAATTTCATCATTTCAAATGTTAAGCTGGTAAATGATTTGAATAGCGTTGCTTCCTGCAACACTTCAGTCCTCTAGACAGAGCAGCTCGGTTAGGAAACATAAGTTTTGCATATTCTTGTTTGCTCCTGTACTATATTTCAGTGCCAGGAGCAGCTCCCTCAAAGAGGCACACATTACAGTACAACTAGAAGAGAAAACAGTGGGTGTATGTGTGCACATGGGTGTGTATAGGCAGATTAGTGTCTAATGAGCATTCAGTTCTGTACATTATATATCTTGCTTTCAATTTCCTGTGCAACAGTATTTGCACTTTTCAAATCCATACTTTTTTTTTCTTACTCTATTATTATTGGAGTTTCAGTCTGTTTTTCAAATCTGCAGTCTGAATCCTTACTCTAGAAGTTCAGGAAGGCAAGAGAAAGACACCACCAAACCACTGATTCTGACAGCGCTATAAGACAAACAGGAAAGCTGCCAAACAACTAACAAAAAAACAGTGAGAAGAGATAGAAGGCAAAACTCCTCATGGGACAGCTTATTTACATGCACATCTTTCCTTATTGGCTTCTCCTTTCTTTAGATGCCTTGAAGACAAGCAGGTCTATTACTGCATTCTTAAGCTCATTGGGAAAGCTTTATATGCAAAAATATACAGGCTGATTTTAATAGAAAGATGAAAATTCATGCTGAAAGCTTTTGCATGCTACCTTTAAGAGGGTTTTTTTTTTGCACTTCAGAGACAAGTTTTCCTACTGTCTGGTAATGCTCTGCACTACAGGAGGCATTATGGTCAGATGAAACCATTGACAATGAGGCATTCTTCAGGCAGGTATTAAATAGGAGGAGCAATAGGACAGAAAGGCAGTACAGTGTGCTGTGTCCAGCCAAACTGTCTGCAAACCAGACAAAAGACTTCACCGGCAGGAAGGCTGAATGCTTGCAGTCATACCATCAATATGCTCCAGGCACCTGAACACAGATGCTTCTTAAACTGAACTGATGTGGAATCAGCATTAGCGTGACTTGCGCAAAGCAAATAGATTGCATTTAAAATACCTGAGCAACATTTGTAAACATTTCTGTAATGTTAAATAGCATAAAAATAACAACATTTTTATTATGCAAGTGAAACAGCTTTTTCTGTGCCTGGCCAAGAGCTATCAAGAGAAACCTCTGAAGGCAGAAGTGCTTTTCTCATTTGTTTTTGTGGGAGGGTAGGGGGTTTACCTCTCGCCCTTCATTGTTGTCTACCTCTCTTTTTGTTGTTGTAGGGTGGGTTTTTTTTAAAGAACATATTTAGTAAATGTTGAAGATATCAGACAAATGAGAAACAGAATCTGCCCTTTGACCTTGATAATATTCTAACTGGAAGAAAAAATTAGTAATTAATCAGCACTATTCTTAAGCGTTAGTGGTGACAGTGAGGCAGAAACAAAGCTTAAGTCGTTGAAAGAAACATGACTGCTCTTCAAACCACACATTGCGTGTTCCAAATACTTGAAAGCAAGGAGAAAGTGACGTGCTGCATTCAAGTTTTTAAACTTCTCTCTACCAGTAAGTCACACATTTTTCCCCACATTTGAAACATTCTGCGCAGAACAGAATAAGATCTTCTATGCAGTGAAAGAAACATTAAGCTTACTGACATCTTTTGTATCCCAGCTGCTACCACCTTACAAACAAAGGGAGATCAGACAAGCAAGGTCGAGACCATCCTGAGTGTGTGGCATAGGAACAGGAAACAGAACCAGAACCTCCTGCCAACCCTCCTGCTTGACTTTCACCATGTTGCTTTACACTTTGATGCTTCAGTGCACCTATCCATAATCTACAGGTGACACTGACATTACTGCAGCATCAGGAAACAGTCATTTGTAAAACGTGAAGCCTTCATACAGAGAGGTACTAAGAGAAAACTATGCTATCTGTTTGGTCCTTTGTAATGACAATAGTAAAGCTTATTACTAACATTTAATTTGTTTAACACTCGTACAGTGTTTCACCACACAAAGGACATTGGGGAAAGAAAGCGCTTTAAAATGATAACATATGAAGACACACATATATATATATATATAAGTGGTTATTTGAATTTTCTCTATCAGATATTGGACAAATAGATCAAGAAAGTCACAAAATTCTGTTTGGAAGAGTCATTGCTGGAGAGAAAGGACAGAGATACCTTATTCGTAAGACAAGGTAGTGAAGGCAGAAGGGTTACAAGTATGAGATTACTGCTGTAAGTAGTGACAACACGATGTGTCAGTGAAGGACAGAAAGGCATATCAGAAGCTGCAGTGATGCTACAGTCAAAAAAAGTAATGCATTAAGGTACTTGATTTTCCTACTTCAAGTAATCCAAGAAGCTAAGCTGTATTCAGTGGACTCCATTTTGTAAAGCAGCATGCACACAAAAATCATGGGAAAACCCACTGCACGTTGCCAAATCAATTGCTTTGAGCAGCTTCACGATACCATTGGTTATTGATAAAACATACCATTAGGCACACCACAGCATTTCATTATTTAAAGACAAAAACAAAAGACATAATCGTAAAAGCTATTTTCCTACAGCATGTGAAGAATTCAAAGTGAGTTCTTGATTTACCTTCTATAACTGCTGCTATAGCCTTTACCTCGTGGTGAAGGGCCATGTACGAATCTACATGTGTTCCCATAGAGGCAGTTGCCAGTCTTCAGCCAGTTACGGCACTGTGTCTAAGAGACAGACATCACTGGGTGAATTTCACACTCGTTTCTGGAAATACCATTGGTGTGAGTGTGGCAGAACAAACAAATGACTCCACATTAACTCCCATTTATCTGTAATTTCTGTCTATCAGTAATATAACTCTTAAAAAAAAAATAATAATAACCAACAATGAGCATCAGGTTTGGCAGAGAAAAATTTAAGTTGGTGGAAATAGTATTAAGTACAGTACTATTGCTCTTCTCCAGAAGATGGGACAACACACATAATGTGGAAGTTCTAGTACTAGTATTTTGTACAGCCATGCGTTAAGGAGTTCTTTTCACCTTTACTAACGTCTGTGACAGCTGAGTATTTGGCACCTGTGAGCTATTCTTTCCCACCATCTCAATCCTGGAAAGGAAGATGCCGGGGCAGGGAGGAAAAGAAGAATGTTATCACAACTCACCTCTGCAGTACTTCCAGTGCTGGGTCCAAGCCTTTCAAACACACTGGGTCTTCTGGATGTGCTATCGGATATGGTCTTGGTATTTTCCACTGTGACCTTCCTTCTAATTTTTGACATTTTGTACTACTTCAACCAAAAAAGAAAGCAAAACTGTAAAATCCTTCAGTCTGGGGCTATTGACACTGAACTCACACAAACACAATAGTATGATACACGTTGCAAGAGTTGCTGCAGAGGTGATGAAGAAATAAAAAAAAAAAGTCATAAATGAGTGAAATGTCTTTAATTACAAGGAATGCTTCTGGTTCAAACTGGTCAACAGAACAGCGGGAATGACAAATTTTCACTTCATTTTATGGACTGCTTTGGATTCTTCAGCTTCCCTCCACGAAAGATCATACAGCGTTATTCATTTCGGTAGCAAACAATACACTGCTCAGATTCTTGGTCATGTACCTTTGTGGAACAGCTCAAGTGACTTCAAGTGAAAAAACCTTTTGACGTTACTTCGCCAGTCTCTCAGAAACACATTCTGCCCACTGAAAACTCCCATTTTCAGAAATGCATCTAAAAATGAGAGTTCCATTTCTTCTTTTTCCTCTCGTTGTTTTCATTGTTACGTATGAGAACCTACTGGAAACCATCCTGAGAGCATCCACACATTTATTACTGGTCTGTACCGTACAACTATTTGGGACTGGCTGAGTAGTGGAAAAAAACCATGCTGCAATACAATTCTTAAGCTTATAAATAGTAACTAATTTTCATTAAAAACAGATTTTGAAGCAAATACAGCGCAAGTTTGACAAATAACTCACAACTTATCTTACCTGATAAAGAAAGGAGTTATTGAATATAGAAACAAAGGAACAGAAAAATAAAGCATGATATTGGGCACTTGGGATGGACAGTACAAAAAGGGCAAAATGGGCTCTAACAGCTATTGCCCATTCTTTAAGTGCTACCAATCTGCACCAAAAAAAACCAACGAACCCATTTGGGAAAGACTGCAGAGCAATTTAAATACCACTCAAAACCCACCTACTGTACAGCAACTTCCATTCTGGAGCTCAGTAGTCAGTATAGAATGATCAGCCAAGCACTAATCTCTTGCCTTCCTGCTCTTATCCTTCTGTTATTCTGTTCAACACACACACACAGCAGCTAATTTCTTACATCCAGACACGAGCCACAGATGACAAAAAGCTCATTCACACAACCAGAAGAACAGATATTTCATCTAGCCCCCAGCAGGCTGGATTAGTACCAAACATCAACCTAGTCCAATCAGCGTATGCTTCCATAGCACTCAGACTGTAAGCTTCCATTCTACAGCAAAAGGAATCGATGATACATACATATGTATACAAAATATAACACCACCGCAGCCTAGATTTTACAACTGGCACTCTGATAATACCTATTCTTATTTTCCTTGTACCCTGGTGGAAATTCATCATCTGAACCCTGCCGTGAATTTGGTGATGAGACCTCACTTCTAGGTCTGACATCGGTGTGCTTTCTATGAAGGAAATAAGCTCTTACTGAGTGCTTCAGCTCCTCTGTACACAACAGAAGGAAGCTAATGCCATGTACTTGCACTTGAGCCATTCCCCTGCTCAGCACTTGTGACTCCTTCTCCAAGCCATTGGTGATCTGAAGAACGCCATCTCCCAAGCGAGGTTCAGAGAGCCGAGCACTCAGAGAGCGAAAGATAACCACGTGGTGTATACTGTATACCAGACATTAAAAACAATGGCTAACATTAATTAGTGCTCTAGAGAATGGAAGCAGACAGTGAAACTGTAGAATTCACCAGTAGTAGGGAATTATTTGGGTTAGTAAAAACTGTGGAGGAGAGAGATTTCCAGGAAGATCTAACAGAGTTAGAAAATCGAGTAATACAACAGCAGATGAAATGCAAATAAATATAATGTAATGCACACACGAAGAAATGATTTTATCTAAATACTCGATGAGTTCAAATTAGTCCAGTCTTCTGAGAAAAAATCATTAGGAGTCATTGTGGACAGCTCAATGTGCAGCAGTAGTTACAAAGTCTGATAGGATAAATC
>PPHD01025034.1:0-11907 GCA_002909625.1 Bambusicola thoracicus
GTGTGCAGTGTGTTCTGATAGGGAAGCGGTGGCCGGTAGAAAATGCAGTCCTTCATTCAGATGCTTAAAAATGAAGAAATGTATCAGATGGATAAGCAGGGACTTGAAATGCACATGCATGCAAAACATGTGTGGAAGTAAGCTCAGAGTAACTGCTTGCATGAGAAGAGGGGAAATAGCGCTATTCAGCCCTACCTGTACAAAAAGCACACTGAAACGGCTGCTCTCCGGTGCTCACACGGGTTAAATCCAGCCCAACTGCTTTTAACACTGTTTTCCTAGAAACACGCAAGCCCGCCTATGGCTTGTGATTATCGTCAGAATGCAAATGAGGATTGTTCTCATCGCTAATTGAAGTCGTTTCTTTTACAATGGGTGTATATAATCAACTCTTAAGAGATCCCAAAGGTGAGATAACATACCCTGAAAGTAACGTTTCTTTGAATGCACGTGTGTGTACGTGCGTGTCTTGGGCTCATGGTAATTATTGCAGTGTGAAATCACAGTGGTTTACATGAAATAATAAGATCACAGAAGGGGGTAAATATATTTTTGATCATTTTAGGTTCTATCTAATGCTTTTTTGGTCTAGTATTTGATACTGTTTACGGTCTCGTGTGCAGTGAACACATTGAAGGCATGAATAAATGAAAACTGAGCAGTATTAGTGTGCTTTTCATAACTGAAAACAACAGCACAGACAAATGATTTCCTCTCGTCAGCTAGCTGAGGAAGGGTTTCTTCCTTCAGCTTTATTTATACCAATATTACTCTCAGAAGCAGCTACAACACATCCAAGGGCCTTCTGAAAGCGTATTGCAGTAAATAGTTTCCGCGCAGAGCACAGAGCATAATGAATGGCACTCAGAGGCCAGAGTTTTATCTCACAGGGTCAGGAAGATTTAAAACATAAATAGAAATGCAAGGAAATTAAGCACAGTAACGAGGGAAGTACAGCTGACTGTGAAAATGCAACTCCAGCTTCAGAATAAGGTGAAGAAAGAGAGATTTGAGGAATGCATGCCGTGTGCTAATCTTCATACATGGACCTTTTTTTCTGGTATCCTGGACTTAGCCTAGTTAAACTCAGTATTGTAGGCAAGATTATTTAATGCAGAGCATTCCAGGAACACGTAATCACGTCTGCAGCTATAGGCAGTAAGCGTTGTGCTGTGTGAAGAAAAATAACTTCAATTACAGGCAGCCGAATGCATCTAGAAGCCAGGACAGTTGCTTTGAGTCGCACTATACTGCTTTTAGACCCCAGCATGCCTTATGGAAAGCTTCATCCCAGCCTCTTACAACGGTGGCCCCAAAGCATGGGGACACGGGGACGCAGGGACACAGGCTTGCTCCTGTGGCAAAGCCGGAGAGCCAGGGGCATCCTGAGCTCTGTGCTGTCTCCTCCTCCCCTCATGCCTCTCTCCTCTTTAGAAAACATACCGGGATTTCCGATTGCAAGGCGTGCTGGACTCCACCTTGAACAGCAAAACCTACGAGACCATTCGGAACCGGCTGACAGTAGAGGAGGCCACGGCGTCGGTCAGCGAGGGCGGAGGGCTCCAGGGGATCACCATGAAGGACAGCGATGAGGAGGACGAAGAGGACGACTAGGGGAGCTGGCCCGGCGTCCGTGCATGTACCTCGTCCGTAACTCAGTTAGCCACATTAGGAATTCTTCTGTCAGCTCTAAATGCCCATGAGAAGTTTACCAATACAAATGCCATGTTAGCTGTGTGGTAATAAGGTTAGCACCTCTCTTCGATTCATTGGTTTCCTGATTTCATATCTGTATGTTCATAAGCAATATGGAGCACCATTGTTTAATACTGTTAATGGAAAATTACATAGAAAACATACTAGGTGTGTCCCTGTTATAATTAAACAATGCTTCATTAATGTACTGTATATACATTGATGGTAAATTGTTGTGAAGATGAGTGAATCGAGTCCTTTCATTTCTTTGTTTCTCTTCTGTGGATGCCAACTGCTTAAAATTAATAAATAAATTTAAAAAAAACCAGCTTTGTTTTTAAAAGAAAAATGAGGCAATTACAAATGATTTTTTGTTCTCTCTGTTCATTTAAAAACCAGAAAACAAACAAACCCAGACAGCCGTTTGAATCATTCTCCATCCCTGTTAATATCCCAGGCTCTTCCCTTCAATATGCAGTTAACTCCATGAAGGCTACATCCCAAAGGATTAGTCATTCTAATTGCCACACCAGATTAATCCTATCATTATGGATATATCATGCCACATTACAAGTCCAAAGCAGTTGTTTTATGTTGACATTTGCTCCTCTAAATGTTACACTTTTGTTTAAATCTCAAATAACTGTGTATGTACAAAGACAACTTTAATTACAACCTTAGACTATACAAATGTGTTTATAATTATATATTGAATATTTATTTCAGTAGATTGTAACCATAATTTACAACTCCTCTGTTTAACAATGGTTTTTATATATGTCATGTACATTGCATTTTGAGCAGTAACTGCATGTCCATCAGTCCCCCTTCCGGAGCTCTTCTTTCTGTGTAAAATAGTGATAATCCATCTTGCTTTTTTTGCCTTATACAAGCCGACAGTTGTAAAAGTGTGAGAACTGTGGCTTCTCAATAAATAACTATTCAGATGTCCTAAGAATAAATTACGGAGTCTTTTTATGTCTGCCTTAGAAAAAAAAAAAAAAAAAGAAATAATAACAAGCTGAGATGTAAGAGCCCCCACCTCTCGGAATAAAGGCATTTTCTTTTCTCATGGGTGTTTTTATAGTTTATTAATTTAGAAGATGGTTTCCCAGTTTATTCCCAAAGGTCAGGGTGGGACCACGCTGTGTATTCCCCAGGTACACAGGCACTTTGGCTGTCACCACCCCAGTTGTTTCCACCATTATCTGCACACTGCACCCTGTCACCTGTCTTTGGATGTCTAATTGATGGCCTGTTGTGGTACAGCCCCCACAATTACACGGTCATTAGCCTTGCCCGACACTTACCTCACACAAATAGGCTTCAGTTTGTATCTTCTCCTCAAGAAGCCAATGGCAGCAGCCTGCAGGGCATTTACAAACACAGGGTATGTGGGCAGACTCCCAGCTGAAATTGAAAAGCAGGCAAGAGAGAAGCAGAAGAGCTGACATCCTTCACCCCCACAGGTGGAAACCTGTTGCCACCCTGGGGAATGAGGACATGATTCACCACCCACAAATAAATGACAGACATATGCTGGAGAGCATCCTGCCTGGCATAAGGAAGCATCAAACCAAAGCATCTTCCAGTGCCCAGGAGTCACAGACACTCCCCAGACAATGGGAAGAGATGGAAGGTATTGGGTCCCAGTTGAGGTTGGGATGGCTGTGGAGCCCTATAGTGCTGGGTTTGGGTCCTTCTTCTCCATGGCAGAGTTCACCCAAAACTCTTAACTGCTGGGTTAACTGGGTTAACTGCTGCCCCACCTGGATTGCCATGCCTGACACATCCAATACCCACCTGCCCACGGTGACTCTGTGTGCACCACCTCCTGGGGACAGGGACATCAGTGGATTCTTTGCTCCCAGTGGGTGGAGGCCATGCACAGGTAACAGCACTTGCATGTGATAAGCCATGTGATGCACTAGTATAGAGAAATTACGAACCCCTACTGTAACCCAACAGATCACTTAGTGATTTTTGCCCACAATGCAGACAGAGGGGAGAAGTACCTCTGGGGACCACAGCCTTATAGACATATCTATCTATCTGTCTGTCTATCTATCTATCTATCTATCTATCTATCTATCTATCTATCTATTTTTAGGGACATGATTCAGTGGACACAGTGGCGATGGGTTGGTGGTTGGACCATGTGATCTTAGAGGTCTTTTCCAACCTTAATGATTCTAAGATTCTATCCTGATCTCTCTATGCTAAGAACCTTGAAGCACACCCTGAAGCCCACCTCATGCCAAGCTCCTGAGTTTTGCTTATACACACTCGTGTCCTCTTCTTGCTCTCCTTCTCCCGCCCCAGATACTGCTACGAATGGCTTCAGCTCCAAGAGGAGGCAATGGGAAGACCTTACTTGGGGCGCTCAACAGAGTAGCAGCAAAAAGCACCAGGGAAGATCCAAATTTGCAGCTCCGCTCCCGGTCACACAGAGCAGAGTGAGGGAAGCAGCTTGATTCTGCCCTGGAGCAGGCTCCCCCTATTTTTTTTAATACATGAAATATTTATTGGGTGAAAACACAGCCCACTTCCACCTGCCACCTGTAAAAACAGTGAGCCCTGCTCAGTTTTTTGAATGAAGAGCGTGGGTGCAGCCTTCGGGAGCTGCTCCCTGCTGCGCATCACTCCACACAGGTGCTTCCCTGAGACGGCGGTGATGGACACATGTCTCTGGGTTTCTGTCATCAGAAAGGATCCTGTGACAGCTTTTCACATGTCCTCAAACCCCAGCACAGCAGCTCAGAGACTCTGCAATAACCCTGAGAATACTGTAGGCTTGAGCACACCGCCACGACAAGGAAGCATCCAAAATGGTTTGGTGTTGTTTGAACAATATAAGCCTGGGCTTGAAGCCCCCATGGTCAAGCACTATGGTTCGATTTGGCCTCGGGCTCCTGTAGGGCAAAGCTGCAGCTTGGGCAGCATCTAAAAGGCTTTGCTGATGGATGGGAGCACTCTGGCAAACCCAGCTAGGAAATGCAAAGGTCTGCTGCTTGTTTCACTTCAACCCATCGCTGCGACGGAACAAGATCCAACAGTCAAAGGACTTTCTGCCAGTACAACTGCACCTCGATGAAGAATCTGCCAGTACAGTTATGTCAATCAGTTTTGGGGAAGGAGGAAAATTTCATTCCTCTGCCAGCAAAATTTTAAATGATAGATCAGGCCAAAACTTCTCTCATATTTACAGAGAAGTCCAGCGAAAATATCCTTTGACAGACTTACTTAAAGCATGTGGCATGGAGACTGAAAATGCTATCAACTATTTGACTGACAAGTGTCAGCAGCTGTTCATCCAATTTGTTTTATATTTCAGCAACTAACAGATTCTTTCCCCTCTGCTGTAAAGCATGTCTCTTGGCCCATAGGCATCTTAGAAATTGCTTTTCTGCCTCTCCAGTGACCAAAACGTCAAAAATATTAGAAGACAATTTGGTTTCAGAAGCATAAATAGGCACGCAGCTAAGCAGAGATGATTCTGTCAGTGTTCAGTCTGTGTTCTTTTTTAAAAAGTCACAGCAAACCTAAGGCAAAAATTACTCCTCTAAGCTTTAAAAAATAAATGCCAAAGCAAACAAAGCCCCCAACAAATCAGTACAGGTTAAACCACAAAGGAAAAATGGACTGATGGAATGGCCAAGCAGAACACTATTCAGCTATATTGCACCCTCCACACTTTGTGAAGTTCAGTACTATGGCTGCCATCACCAGTTTTTGCTCAGAAAACCTCTCCGTGGTGCCACGATCCAACACGGCCACCTCCGTGTCAAGCTGAGGAGAGTCCCCCACACCACTCACAAAGCTCAGCCTCCTTCCTCTTAGCTCCAGCAACGCCTTCAGGACCTATCTGATGCCTGAGTCCATATAAGATAAGCTACAATTACAGAATTACAAGAGAAGTTACAATTACAAATTACAATTCTGAACTTGTGTGGCTATGAAGCCGGTGTGACACCTCTCCCCATTGAGTTGCATTCAGCGGTGTTCTCTTGATCCAAGCGCACTGAGGTTCCTGAGCTGAACACAGAGTGCTATTTTCTTCAGCTGTTCTACGAGATACATATTCCATTGCAAGTCGTAAATCTGCATTTGTTGTAACTATGCAAAATATGGGAGAAAAAAAGTGCAGAGATTATATGCAATCTGCCAGCAGAGTTGTGTGCCATGAGGAAAATGCCTCACAGGTCAAAACAAAGAAAAACACTGAGCAACAAATTAGTTGCAGGCAGTAGCTAATATGGAGATCAAAAGATTAAAATCAACATGCAACGATGAAATCACTGGAATAATAGGAGCACTTAAGAAGATTAAGTCAATAACAGAGTCCGGCAGTAAAAAAAAAAATAAGATTTTGATTATACTATAAAATTTGATATTGGGAGAGCAAAAGCAATTACAACCACGACATGCTTTGCTCTCCCCGCCTTAGACCATCTTGGCTCATTTCCTATGCAAGGAATACAGTTGTTGAAATAAACAGAAATGTTATGACTCGAGTGCTCGATTCAAAAACAAACCAGGTGGTCAGATCAGATTGGGGACTGACAAGAGGGGTCTGCGCGGCGAGGACTTGTTGCAGATCCTGGAGGATGCGACAGCTGGGGGGGAACAAAGGCTGTCCTGCTTAGGACTGCCTTCAGCTGATCCCAGGGGTCCGGCCCAGGCTGTCAGAGCCTCCCATAGGCACAGGAGCCGCAGCCACCTTCAGCAGGGACACGGTCAGCCAGCACACAGCCCAAGGGGGATTGGAAAGGACCACTGATTGGTGGCTAAAGCTCACTGCAACACACCTGCCCTCAGTAGAACCAGCCAATAGGGAGGGATGAGCCACTCTGTCTGTGGGATGTGGGCACCAGAAGTCTGAGAGCCCCCCGGGGCACTGTGATGCTCTGCGTTGTGCTAAGAACTGGAGCAGCCCTCTGCGCCGCACAGCTGATGGGTCACCCATGTTTCTCTACATTCCTTTGTTCAATATCACTAGCCCCATTGCCACCCCCAACTCCAAAATCACAGCCTCAGCTCGTAATTAAATCAAATAAATACATTACTGGGTATTTTCATGGAATTTGTGGGTGTTCTTGAGCATTTGGGGAATACCTGGGTCACACACTGAAGTTTTTTCCTGCAATAAGCAGGTCTGGACTTCCAGTCTGAGCTGCTGGGGGAACGTTTCGGTGGTTCTTTGAGCTCACATCCCTTGGGGCTGAAATCACACAGACACAAAAAGAGATTCTTGATGAGAAGGGTTGCAAAGCAACAGCTCCACCTCCCAGCCACCGTCAGCCCAAGCAAAGGCAAATGTAAATATTGACCAATACGACCCATGGTACAGCCAGTTGGACGAGTGGGGAGCTGCAAAATGACTGCAGGAATGGCAGCTGTAATTGGCTTTGGAAAGGTTCTCCCTCTGATATTTTTTTTCCTTTGAAAAGCATGGAATTTTGAAAATGAGATGTTTCTCTACCTCATTAAGGAGAGAATAATTCAAAACACGTGGGGGTTGTCCCACTTATCTTTCTTCTTTTTTTTTTTTTTTTGGCCATCCTTCTTTCAAGTGAAAAAGGGAAGGAATGGAAACACAAAACGGGAGTGGGCTTCTACCCATTCTCACTGCTTTTTGCTCCTTTTTCTGAGATGTTTTCAGTAGGAAAGTGAGAACAAGGCCATCCCCCCATTATATTCTCCTTCTCTACTTCCTCCCACCTTTTATCCTAAATAGAAAATACGGAGAAAAAAAAAAAAAAAAAAGAAAATTTTAAAGCTCCCACTCTTTCCAAATGAAAAAGTACCACATTTCAAAACACTGCAAGGGGACATCTTTCAGTTTCAGTTATCAGAGATGAAACACAGCATTGACCCACTACTGCAATGTGAGAACGACTCTTTCAAGCGGTAAGGGTGGCCATCACCCTACAGCATCTCCTTCCTTCCCTCGCTGGCCAGGTGAGCTCCTGGCACGGGGAAGATGCCATTGACTCTTGGAGCACAGCAGTCCAGCAGAGGGACCTTCACTCACGGTGCTACCACTCCTCACAGCAGCATTTGGGGCACAGAGCCCGGTCGGGATCGAGCCGTTCGTAACCATTCCTGTTGACAGCAAACTAGAATAGGTTCTGGCTCACACTCCCCGAGCTACGGAAGGAGGAATGAGCAGAGAAAGGAGTTCATTCAACTGCTTCTGTTTGGCAGCTCTGCGGGACTCTCAGCATGCACAGAAAGGGATGTGGCAAGTGGGGAGGTGCCATTTTTAGAATTACATAAGCCGCTCTGATTGCCATCAGGGCACTCTACGTGCAGTTGGTGCCATGGTGTCTTACCAACCGCTCTGCACTGGGGCTACTGCCGCAGCTTTAGGAGCAGGTCAGGTACCAGCTCCTTCAATTAGATATAGGTTAAAAATGCCAGTGCTTCTGTGCCATCACTGGCAAAGACAACCAGCCACTGTGCTCCCAAAATCCCACTGTGCTTGCTCTGGGACCCACTCGGTGCCCCAAAACCTAATTACAACGTTCCATTATGCTGCATTACAAAGGGGCAAGCAGTCAAACAGGTAAGTGCATCCTCACCCAGCTCAGCCTTTGTTCCTCTGATATCCCAATTTGTGTCTCACTAATTTGTCCTAAAAGGGTCTGAGCACTGCAAAAGGAACTCCAGATAAACACCTTGGGCCTTCGCCGGGCAGTGCCTGGAGGCTACAGCTGCTGCACTGCTCAGAGGGCAGCACCACAGCCCTGCTCCCCCTGCAGCCCAGCACCACCCTCGGCCCTGCACTGCTACACCTGGCACAGAGCCACCGAGACACGATGCCACGAAGTCTCAACGCCACAAAGATTCAGAGATATGGAACCACAAAGCCATGGAGCCACTTCAGAAGCTGCCTCTTGACTGGCAAGGGCAGCCCCATTCTAACTGAGAACCGAGAGCTGGCCATATGATTTCATAGAATGAATGCTTGGGGTAATTTTCCATAAATCCTCATATTTAAGGATCTTTTACTAGCTACTCCTCAGCTCTTCCTTGAGCTTCACATCTTGCACTGACAGCAAAGATGTGCCATAGCTCTGAAACCACAGATAAATTTACCTTTCCAAAGATCTTCCTTGACAGACTGCATTTTGCAGAGAGAGTACAGGAATAATCCCAAAACTTATCTGTGAAAAGCTGAAAACTGACCAACTTTGTCAGAACACAACGATACCACAGTGGGAACATTTTCTACAACGATTGGAATGAAGAAAAAGAGCAGAAGTAATTCGGAGTGACCCACATGGTAATCCTTATCCATTGTACTGCAAAATGATGAGGCAGAAAAGCAAAGGTTCTATGGATGGATAAAGAAGGAGAAATGATCAAGGATGAATACAGTTAAGTAATAGGCAAATGTACGTTTAAAAAAAAAAAACAACAACAAAGTGGCTATAAATTTAACCTACATGGGCAAGGTGTCTCTTGAGTAGGAATGTGGCCCTGTGTACATATGACATGGGCTTCACCCTGCTTCACTTGGTAGTGAAAATAAGGTGATGACATCAGGAGCAGATTTGGACCCTGAGTAGGTTTTAAAAGACTGCTCTGCTCTGCACGGCGTGGCCTCACCTTGATCACCATACGCCATTTGGGCACCACATAATAAGAACATAAAACAATCACAGAAAGCCCAGTGGAGGGCTACAGAGATGGAGAAGGGCCTGGAGGGAAGAATGTATGAGGAGTGGCTGAGGTCCTTCGGTTCGTTCAGCCCAGAGAAGCAGGGGCTGAGGGGAGGTCTCGTGGCAGCCTGCAGCCCCCTCATGGCTGCAGGGAGAGCTGGAGCTGAGCTCTGCTCTCTGGAGACAGCGACAGGGCCAGAGGGAACAACATGGAGCTGCATCAGGAGAGGGTCAGGTGGGGGTTAGGGAAAGGTTCTTCACCAGAGGGCAGTGGGCATGGAAGGGGCTTCCCAGGGCAGTGGGCAAAGCACCAACCTGCTGGAGTTCAGAGAGGTTGGGTACCACTCTCAGCCATAGGGTTTGGGGTGATCCTGTATGGGGCCTGGAGTTGGACTCAGTGCTCCTTGCACCTCGGGGTAATCTAGGATAGGATGATTCTGCTCTAATTGCCTGGGCTGGCGGCTCACCCGGGTGCCTTTCATCTTCCAGCTATTAAAAAAGATTAAGAAAAAAAGAAGTCAAAAAAGAAAAAAGCAATAAAAGAATATGTACATTTCTGTGTATATAGACACCTAATGCAAAGCAGCGCAGAAATCAAAGCCACCATTTCCGAAAGAGATCGAAGCGTAACGCTAACAACTTCGGGCAGCTTCCGCCGCGGAGTTTAAGCAGCTGCCACGATAAATAACGAGGAGAAGCCCAGGTTAACTCCCAGCAGAGCAGAACACGGCCGTGCAGGAGGGGTCGGACCGCGGGATGCCGGGCGGCCGTCGGGGGCAGTGGGACACGGTCCCTTCGTTCGGTTGCTGGGGGCGGTGGGGGCACCGCTGGAGGATTTCGATGTCAGCGCCCGAGGAGCGTTTGGGGCCGGGGCTGCGGGGTGAGGCTGTTCCCAGCGTGAAAACAGGCAGTGGGTTCAAAAGGGGAGGAAAGGCAGAGAGGTTTGGGCACGGAGTCGGGCCGCTCTGTCGGGCCGGGCACCGGGAGTCGTTTTTCTCGAGAAGCAGACGCAGAAATAATAACAATAATAATAACTGTAAATAATAACCGTAAATAAATGCGTGTGTTGAGAACGGCTTTGCGGTGCGCCTTTCCCAGAGAAAGAAAAAAAAAAAACCTCGAACCATTTCCCTCCTCCAAACGTTGGGGTGAGGGATGAAACCTCCGACGGGGAGCAGCCGACACGGAGAGGCGGAACGCGGCTCGAACCCCGCATCCCAGCCGACGTGCGGCCCCCCCCCGCCCCCCCGGAGCCGCTGACACCGGCCGGAGCTCGCCGCGCAAAGAGGGCGAAGGCGCGGCGGTGGGCAGGGCGCCGTGACTGGGGCAGCTGTATCAAAGTCAGTCATTTTTAATACGCTTGCCGGAACAGCAGAAGTCGAATCGATAGAGACAGCCTCCAGCTGTGCCTAAACCTGCGATTTCAATTAAAATACTGAGCTTCGATGCCCGGGTCTTAACCGCGATCCCAAAGCCCGGCCGCACAAGGCATGCGGCACCCGGGCACGTCGCGGCCGGGAGCAGCGGTACGGCCCGGGCCGGCCCCGGACTCCGCGGGGGCTCCGCGAGGGCTTCCTCCGGGGCCGTGGGAAGGAGGCGGCCCCGGGGCTGCCGCTCGGGGTCCCCGCCGCGGCTCCTCAATCCCGGGGAGCCCCGAGGCCCGCGGGTCTCTCTGCCCCGGGCAGGGTGAGGTGCGGAGCGGAGAGCAGCCGGGCCGGGGAACGACGGCCCGAGAAGGGTGAGGGAGGCGCGGGGAAGCTGGCAGAGAGCTCCCGGCCCCGGCTCCGCAGCCCTCTTTTATCCTGCCCGAAATCATCTCGTTTACAGAAAATATTTGTTTGCACTATTAGTTGGTACTGGAGTTAATTACTCAACGTGTGAGCGGGGAGTAATATGGATAAAAGCAGCCCCAGTGTTTATTGTGTGGGTGAGCTGTTGAGCGGTGCTTGAATAAACTGCAATTAGGGTTAGATAGAGATTAATTAACATGTGAGTGGCAAGGTGTAAAATAGTTCCCAACCCTCCACTCAGTATAATCTGCAGGCGAGGAAAAGAAGTTTGTGGAGGCTAATTAAATACTTTGCTGAAGCCGACGAGCCCCGGCAGCGAGCGGAGCCCAGCCGCCTCCTGCCCGCCGCCGGGCTCGGGGCTCTCCCGCAGCCAAACGTCGGGATCGGATCGTCCCAAGAAGCGGGAGGGCTCTCTCCATCCCTTACAACCACCGCTAGGGCAGGGACGTCGGCTCCGGGGACGCCGACGACCGATGCTGCAGATGGGGAACGACCCCTCGATGCCGGCGGTCCCCCCCGAGCCCCGGGCACAGCGCTCCGCTCCGCCCGCCGGGAGCCCACGGGCCGCCGCCGCTTTCAAAGTTTGTTTCTGCAGCATGTTGTGGTTTGCAGGTGAAAAAGCCGTCTGCAAACAGCCGCCAGCGAGCTGCCCCGGCGGGGAGAGGAGGCGCGGCTTTGTCAGAGCCGCACAAAAACCGCCGAATTCCTCCAAACTTTCCTAGGCGTGCGAGGGAGGCGGAAATATATATATATAC
>PPHD01025035.1:0-11907 GCA_002909625.1 Bambusicola thoracicus
TGAAAACAAACAAGCAAACAAAGCAAACAAAAGACTCTCCCAAAATACTTTGCATAAGGGAGCCTAAGCAACACTCAGGAGTCCTTTAAGTAGTCCTTTGCTATCCATAAACAGGCCAAGAAAAGAAAAGACCACTTAAATGTTCCTTGTAAACTTAGTGAAAGCTTGCATTGCCCATTCACAAGCTTGACAATCACTTCCCAGACTCATTGCTTATTCTGCAGATGGTTAACACTGAACACTCACACAAACAAGCGCACCCCACAGAATCACCCAGCAAGCTTGCAGAACATTTTGAATTGTCTTTTGGAGAAAAAGTTTAAAGTGTCACCAGGAGAGCCTCACATTAATTGTATTTAACATCATTAGGAAGAGATGTACATCTCACACTGTTCACTCATTCTGCATGCAACCCCCGGGACTGCTGCACATGACCCTGTAAGAGGCCCAACTGCTGCAGAGAAGGCTTGTTCTCCTTTCATTGAAAAGTTTCTATATTCAAAATGTCAGAGCCGCTTGCTGGAGATGCAAGGCAGTCAGTGCAAGTTCTGCCAGCCACTTGCTTCACGCTAACTCCTTATGGAAATGGCAAAGGCTGCAAGGCTACCAGGCTGAAATTCGTAGGCAAGGCTATGAAAAGCTATCGAAAAAAATCCTCAGTAACTATTCCAACTTGGAAAATAAAGAATGACAGAGGAAGCCAACACAGTACAGCTGCCTGCTTCTTGCAAGTCATGACAGATTTTTGTTACGCACCTCTCATAGGAAGTGATGAGGCACAGCAGAAGTCCTGTCCTCGACAACATAGCTAACATCTCTGGAGTATACTGCAAGGATTCAGAAATGCAAAAGTAGGGTATTAAAGTAACCCAGAAGCTTTACAGCCCCATAAATATCAGCATTACCAGAGGTAATTCTGACAGGTGCCATTTGGTTTGGGGCTATTACATCTAGAGGCAGTAAAATGCTAAGCCGACAGCTGATGAGAGACCACTGGGATTTGAGTAATGAATGGAATTCTACTTTTCATGGAGTGTAAGAGAAACAGTTGAGAGATTTGCCCCTCTCCATCAGAAAGACTGCATCCACACACTGCAGTCTTACACAGCTGTATGGTAAGAGACTAAAACAGCAAGCATAACGCAAGAACAGTTCCTGAAGTTATTCATGTTCATGCGCTCCTCCTATGTACTGTAATTACCCTGGCCCCACAGAGGGAACTCTTGCTCTCTGTACATCTTTAGTAAATCCCTTACTGGTCTGTTGTTCTCATTTTACCTGTATTCTGAGTTTTAAAAACACTGATCAAGCTGCCCAGACAAGGATGGTCTGTAGACATCTCAGAGTCTGAATTACTCAAGAAGATATTTATTACCTACTTAGACTTTAGCTTTAAAACTGTTAAAAGCATGGATTCATAGATTATAAAAAATGTGTATGCTTCAAAGCTAAAAAAAAAAATACAGATGAGACATATTTGCCAGAATGTAATAAACACATAACCAACAGCCCCTGTGAGGGTTTGACTTCATCTCATGCTCAGAAAAAAAAAAAAAAGAACGTTTCTGTTTCACTCCTTGTTCTAACAGACTTTTTGCATCAGACCAAGAATTTCAAATACTGACTTTCCCCCTGGTAAGCACCATATATTGTGGAGCAATAAAATTACCCCAAACAGGATGTTACAGTAGAAATGACTTACAAGTGTGGTACTCTTGAGGATTACTAATCTCTGAGAAAGACTCTTCAGAATCACTTTAGCTGTAATTTTCCAAGACCAACTAAATGTGATGCTGACCAAGAAGCCAAACATACCTTTTTTTTTTCTTAAATAGCAACTACGGGGCACAAATAAGAGTATAGGAAGATCCCCGTAAACGTATTGCAAAGACTGTACATACAGTGATATTCATGGTACAGGAAAAACTACTCTTCAACCTGCAGTCACTACTCCACCAGCTCATTTAGCTGCTAAGAGGGATGTCTTCATGAAACTTCCATATGATTTCAGAATCTCATTGCACAAAACCACATACAAACTCTGGGAGTGTAGCTTGCTCATACATTTATGAAGAATATAAAATTCAAGCTGAAATACACAAAGGGGCCTAAAATGGACTTATTCCATTATTGCTATGAACGCAAGCTCCATCCAACATTTCAATGTTGACCTTTTGTCTTCACTGCAACCTTCTCCAAACAGCCCTTGCAGAAATAAAATCACAAACAATTTTCACATTTCTCTAAGAAAGATTTGTTAACAGAAACTTTGGTTAGTGATTTGGATAGTGATTTAAGTTCCAAGATCTTAATTAAAGAGAGACCAGTCTGTTCAAAAGCATGACCATCCCCAGGGGAGTAAGAAGAAATACTTCCTACTGAAATAAGAAGCAGGAAAATAAAATGGAATTCATTCTTGTTTCTGGGAAGAAAGGCATTTTCAAATCCCACTTGGTGTTGTATTTCTAACAATAGCTTCTTCTTTCAACACTACATCAAAATACATTTTTTAAATCTTTCCAAGACTCTGGCTTCCTTCTTTTATGCAACACATTCTGTATGTGTATTTAACACGAGTGCATCCATCCACGCACACACATTCTTTCCTTCATCTTTTTGTACACCCTACGTAAGTTTGTCAAATGAGGAAATGGAAGTAAATATCATAACAAGCCAGGAATTCAGTGAGCCCTCAAACCAAGAAATGATATCTCTTGCTACTAGATCAGCTAATGCTTGTGACCTAACATTTCTGACCCCACCCTTAACTGACTGATGGTAATTTTATACCAGTTTTGCTCCTCTTAATTCCAAACCATTACACTTTCAGTTACAAATAATTTAAGATATTTTTTCTGGGAACTGAAGACACTTCAACTCCTTCCTGCCTAGTACAGACTCCTCTGCATTATCCTGCCTTTAACATCACTATGTCTGCAGGTACACAGTTAATTTAGTTGCCCATCACTCAGCAAAGAGCTTTCAGAACAATTGTCAAGACTTTCATTCCTCCTCAACTTTGCAAAGATTCTCCCATTTGCCTCAAAGGGGGCTCAAAGGGTTGCAAATTAAAAGCAGCAAGTAATAGTCACTAAAGTTGTTGGTTTTAGTTTTAACCTTATTACAGATTCACATTACAAGAGAGAAACACAGTAAAATGATAGATAATGGAAGTCATGTGTTACATTTTGTCCTCTGAGCCTACTACAACCTCACCATACTTATCAATGAAATTACTATTCAGAGAACAGATATGACATTTTTATCTGAAGCTGACTTCAACTGCTTATAACATTATCTTACAGAATAATTTCCAGCTCATATGTTTTTGTCATGTCAACAGTTTCCAAAGTTAATAAATGCTCTTCAGTATCATGCCTGGCATATCTAAACATTTGAGCAAGCTGCTAAAATTATATGGAGAATGTACAAGCAAGCTCTTCAAGCAACCTTCTAAAGATTTCAACCAAAGACTAGCACTCCAGCAAAACATGGATTTGGGAAGGAATGCAGACTATACAGCAGCCATCTGTAAATAGAAGCCCACTATCATCACTGGAAGAATTTAAAGCACATCTCTACACTACGTTGCACAGCACATGCTTGCCAGCTTAGCCACAGTCAAGCAGTTAGGTTCACATCCCACCACCACAGAGCTCTACCATATAGGCTCTCTCACATTTTATATCATATCACAGATTCATAGCGGCTGGAAGAGAATTCTGGAGATCGTGTAGTGTAAACCCCTCCTAAAACAGGTTCCCTAGAGCAGTTCACACAGGAAAGGGTCCAAGCAGGTTTTGAATATCTCTAGAGAAAGAGGCTTCACAACCTCTGTGGATAACCTACTCACCTTCGAAGTAAAGAGTTTCTTCTAATGTTCATATGTTCCACTTTGTGTCTGTTGACCCTTGTCCTGTCCCTCAGCCTTTGCTCATAAAGAGGATGCTCCAGGCCCATAACCATCTTCGCAGCCCCCTGTTAGACTCTCTCTCGACTTGCTGGCCATTCTCTTTTTAATGCATCTAAGGATACCATTGGCCACCCTGGCCATGAGGGCACACTGCTGGCTCATGGCCAACCTGCTGTCTACCAGGAAACCTAGGTCCTTCTCTGCAGACTGCCTTTCTGGAAGATCAGTCCCTGACTTTTACTGATGCATAAACCGAAGACCTTACTCTGAACTGAGGGCAAACACAGGTGGTCTTTAAGCTCCTTTCCAATGCAGAGCATTCTATGATTAATAATAATGAAAATGAAGAACAAAAACAAACCATTTAATTTAGCATACTATCACTAGCAGGTATCTATCCTATAGGTTGAGCCTATGTTTCTCACAAACAAGAACTTGGAAGTTCCAAAGATCAGTTTTTAGCACAGCCGTAGCTGTAAACAAAATTAAAGCGTTCCTAAAGCTAACAGCACAGTTTTACAATCCACTCAGAGAGCTTCACTCTTTCTTTGAGATCCTTTAATAGAACAATCAAATGAGAATTTTGCTTGCATTTTAAAAATATATATTACCTTAAAGAAAAAAAAGGAAAAACCGCACAAAGTTTTACAGTAGTTTTTACATACACCTTGTTCTGAAATCACAAACCTTTACAAGACTGAGTCCAAATCGCTGCTGACAAAGGGATCAGAAAGAGCTTTCTTCTCAAATGGCATAGTCTCTTTAGTAGTTTCTTAATGGTATCCTAAAATGCAACTTCTTGCATTTCTGAGCCTTCTTAGGTTTTAGTCTTTCTGAAAGCTGATTTTGTAGGGCCTGATCCAACACCCAGTGAAACTAGTAGGAAGATTCCAGAAAACTTCAGCAGACTTTGGATTAGATTTGCAAGAGTTACTCTTCATTAGCATTACATTTAATGTAATCCATGCCATAAGAAGGAAAGCATATATCATCTTCCTGGTTGAAAAAGCAGTCTAAAAAATCTTCAGACAAAACTGCTACTCAGTTTTCTGATCCCTCTGAAATTTTAAGTGTACAAAAATATCAATTTTTTTTTTCCTCCTTTTCTTCTTTCTTGGCAAGCAGCTCTCCTCAGATCTTCCAGGAAAAAAAAAATAGTATAAGTGATCTTAAAAATTATGAAGAAGCCTGCACTGCACCTGAACTAAAGTTAGTTGAAGGCAAGGTGAAGTTTTAAAATGTAGAGAGAGGGCAATGTTTGAAAACACCGACAAAGTTAAATTTATTCTACCTTTTCCTGAGGATCACCAGCTATGCTCTTAAGCATGAAATGATCAAAAGCAACACTTCAGAAACATATTATTACAAGAGAGCAGCAGTGCCAAAAACTCATTTAAGTTGCTATGGTCTACTGAAATATTCCTTTTAAGGGCTTTTCCACCTGCAGAGTAAGAAAAAACACTCTCTTTAAAAATGTATGGGCTAAACTGGCTTTTGTCTCCAGCCAAAGAAATCAAGAGGGACAACATTAAGGCCTCATCGCACAACACCCAGCTGTAAATGACACCACTGATAGGCATCACGCTTTCACGTAAAAAGCGGTCAAACAGGACTCCAACCAGGAACTGCAATCACAGTTAAATCTTATTATTACAACTTCCTTCAGGACGAGCTACTACGACTTGCTTCTCTTTATTCAATATTGTTCAGTACTACCCTAAAAGCATCAAATCAGAAAATCCTATTAAGATGATCTCTTAATGCCTATCATTTAAGGGATGTAGTATTGTCTATACTAACATAACTAAATGTTCCTCCAAGGCCACTGACTCAAAAATGAAGTTTGCAACAACAGAGACTGAAGCTGATAAAGAGCACTTTAAAGTCACTCATAGTGACTCTGAATATCTGAGCTCAAGAATTAAAAATTATCTCCTAAAAATGGTTTTCTATTTTAGATTAAGGTGCTTCCCAAAGTTTTAATTATTCAGAATCAAAACAGATGCACCAGAACATCAAATGCAAAGTTTATAGGATTGACTGTAGTATTAAGTTGTGTAAACTGCTCTCAGTAAGCAGCTTTCTTGGAGAAGAATGATTGTTTTGTTTCCTGTAGGAGCAGACAAAACCCAAAATACACAACATTAATTTCACCACAGGAGTACAAAGAAATGTGAAAAATGACGCTACAGGCTCTCATGACGCAAATCCAAACAGTACTCTGCACAAACATCATCTCTTAAAGCACCTGTATTGCTCTTAGATTTGAAGACACCATTAAAGTGTTTCTGTATTAACATACTCATGACTGATTGAATTTTAACTAAACCAAACTTTTGAGATCTAACTGAAACTAACTGAAAGTTTTACTACTATAACAGGTGCAATGTCTTTCTTAAACTCGAGGTTAAGAAAGCACCCCAGGGAAGAATCCACCACAAGCAGGGAAGAAACATGGAAGATCCATCACAAAAAAAACAGTCTTAGCAGTAAGCTCCACCTGAGGCATGTTTCCTCAGCCTAACCAGCTACTCCAGATAAACACAGGAACAGAGGTGGGAACAATCTTCTGGAGGCCTAAGCAGATGTCCAGATAAAGACAGGTATATCACACTTCTGCTACAAAACTTGATTAACGCACTAAATTATAAAAAAAAGTTTGTTTTTTTTTAATATTTCTGTATCTAAAATGCAACATTTTTCCTCGCTTTTTATTAAAATTTATGAAACGCGTTATGTAACTGCCTGTTTCTTTACTATGTCAAAATAGTTTAAGTGCAAATGGGTTATACCTACATCACCTACAGATAGGACTATTAAAGAAACAGTGTAGTTGCAAACAAATTATTTAAAAACCATCATTAATAAAAAAAGTACTAAAACACTATCACCTTTCAATCAATTTTATGTTAATTTGTTTTCAATGCTACCATGGAGAAAGAGAGCCTGGATGGGACCCTACGCATGGGGCCATTCTCAAATTGGTTCCTTTTTGTTCCCAGTGCAGTAGGGTCGCGTAGATGCAGCTCAGGCCATAACAAAGAGCAGCACAAAGCCACAACTGCTCTGGAGGTTTTCCCACAACCCCCTGTGCCAGGGGTGGCAAAGGCCTTTCAGGGGGTGCTCTGGGCCCCCCAGCTTACATTTTACATGCAAATGGTAGCTGAGATTTCAATTGCACCTCAAGGAGAGAAGAGAAAGGCAGCAGTGGCTGGCTCCTAGAGGAGCCCTGCTCACAGCACAGTAGCCTTCATCTCTGGGATGCCAAGAGAACTGCACACAGGAAATCATCCTGGAGGTGATTTGAAAGACCTGAATTAAAGAGTAAGGAGAATTGGAGACAGGGACTCCAGGACACAACAGTTCTTCTCTCCATGCATGACAACAGGTGATCTTCAGAACTACACGGTTGCCTACTTGCCAAGTGCTTAGAAACTGAACTACTGAACTATTTTATATGTATATATATAAAATATTACAAATACATCCATACACTAAAATTCCAGCATTTCCATCCTACACGTGAAGTAAAAAAAATCATATTTCCTAATTAGAGGCTCTGATTACATCCAGTATTGGTCTTGCTTCACATACTGGTGTTTATCAACCAACAGCTGTGGAATTCAAGCACTGTAGAGCTGTGCAGCTTCACAGACAAATCACCCTGTAGATAGCTTGTAAGGTTTTTAGTTTCCACTGTTATTTTTAACCTGAACAAGCTTCATCGCCCGTCTATTACAAACATACCCAAAATCCAATTGCATCTTCCTCCTCCAGTTAACTATGGCAATCTGAAGCAAATATTTTCAAATTAGAGGCTATAGAGAGTTAGCTATTAACTGAAATAAAGCAAATTCCTTTTCAGAAATGGTGCAACTACACAGCCATGTTCCAATGATTTTAACCAGGAGAACCCACGATCATCCCATTTTGCAAATTAAAGCCCTTCTGTTTAGGCTGCTAAATAATGATATTAACATACACACCTCAGAAACGCAGGAAAAAATCCAGGTAAACTGCAGATTGGAAAAGCCTACGTAAAATAAACTATGGAAAAGAAGGAACAGTGGTAGCAGGACTTCAAGAACAGATCCTACTCATTGCAGCATCTACAAGAAAAAAAGAGCTTTCAACTATTCTGAGTTTCCAGACTTTAAAAAAACAAATCAATTTCAGAAAAAAAATAAAAATTGTAAGCCAGTGGGAAAATTCATTTATCAAAATATGTTCTTTGCTTTTGAGTCATTGGACTGAAACAAGACATGCTACTCAACAATGTTTATGCCAAAATCAAACAGTAAATCAAAATGGGACCAATTACTTGGGATCACCAAGCACTCAACACAGATTTGAATGAGCATCTTTCCTCTTGATATACTCAAACAAAAAGTACATGAAATATGTATCTAAAATGAAGAATGTACATGCTATCTTAGCACATCTCCCACAGACATAGTTCTCAACTGGATTTAACGAGCATAGCTCCACAAGCTTCAAGGGAATCGTTCTGATGGAAGCTTGTAGAAGACTAAGAAACAAATTTGTCTGAAGACAGATGAAAAAAATGAAAAATGTTACAGTGTTTCCTAAAAAGTAGGAAGATGCTGAAAAGCATTTCCCATTTGCACTGAAAAGTAGAAACTACAAAAACATGTTTACCCAAAAGATGTATGAAAATGTTCCTGTTTCTCCTGAACAGCTCCACTGTGAGAGGTATTGTTCAACTCACAGACCTGATAGCAGCTTTCCAGCAAACGGGACAGACAATAGCATAAACAAATGTTGTAATTTGCAACAGAATATTATTGCACAGATTTTTAGTGTCATTTATTTTAAATGTTAACTAGTAAGGACTGCTTTTCTGAAAATTCGAAACCAGCACAGAATCCATAGTCTTAGGGACACATGCAAACAATCCAAAGTAGTAATACACGAGTGTAACTATGCCAAGTCATGCACACAGTACACAAGCATCTAGCCCGAGTCACATTGGTGTGTCTCATTAGCTGACACGCTGCAGACTAAAATAGGGGTCTTTAGTGCTCAAAGCATGAGGATTATTTTAAAAACAAACAAACAAAAAAAAAAAACAAAACAAGAAAATTCCACAATTATAGGGACCAGAAATACAAAGTTTTTCTAATGTTAGCTGTGACATTCCATGCAACTGGGAAGCAGAGCACTTAAGCTGCTACACAAATCAATATATGATGTATATGCTTGCCATGGCTGAATTGCTTACCTCTGTTCTCCATTCATGCTTTTTCAATTATTATTAATGGCAAATAGGACAGTTTGTAGTTTAAAACAACTTATTTCATTAACAAGAAATAAGAAGCATCACTAAGACACAGCATAACAGTACATGTTAGATTACCAGCAGGGGAAAAATGGCATCACAAACAGAATGTCTTTCCATCTACTCTCCTGAAACCATAAGCTCAGTTGCAGAATTGATATTAAAATGTAATCGCTTCAAAATTAAAGGATTTAGACAAATAGCAGTTAATTATCAATAAAAGTATGTAATCACCAAATAATACTAATGGGACAAAAGATGCTTCATGCTTATGAGGATAATGAAAAATTAGTTTTCGCAAAATGTTATTGAAATAGACAACAATAGTATATTAAAACAGACTGAGAAAATATAGAAAGAAAACTAAAGGAAGAAGTTAAAGAATAAACTGATTAAGATATAGGTCGCTATCCTAAAGAGGTGAACACTATATCCTCTGGATACTTTCAGGACTGGAAACTTAAAGGAATCATTAACACTAATCTACACTGGAAAAATGACTCAGTTTACTTAACAGGTTTCTTCCTTCCCATTTGTTTATAGCCATCTACCCTGCAAAGCAAAGCATCAGACAGAAAAAATAATGAAGGTTATATTGAGTTCATAATAGTGTATTAATGGTTCATACATCTGACAGGCTCTGCAAGCATTCATAGTTATACATAGGAGCACAGAAGAATAATTTTTTTTTTTTTTGCTAGACCTCATAATTCATTTGTTAGCATCTGCATGCTAAAGCTATTTGGAAGGACAGAAAGTAACTTTCCATGTTTTCAGAGTACTTCAGAGAGGTACTGCTGAAAATAAAGATACAGGAGAAGAATGAACACACTAAAGATGTACATAGGATAAGCAAACAGACAGTGATTGGTAAAAATCTTACTACAGACTTGATCTAATGGCTTCTGATGTCCTTGAAACAAGCGTTTTAGTCAAAAAAAGCCTGTTATATATGTATTTTTTACATTACAACGCTGATGGAAAGGGCTAACAGCTGGCTTCCCAGGAGTCTTTCTTAACAGCTGGTCTTACCTCCTTCCAAACCACACTCCATGTATGCATTTCAAAAGACTTTTTTTTTTTTTAAACATTGAGAAGAGACCTGGAGCAATCTTCTGTGTGGTATGGTATCATCCCAATATAATTTTAACAATCCTGTTGGCAGTTACAGGGAGAAACGCAAAGAGAACACGAAGTATTCACACCTCAAATTCAGAATTTAGTCACAAACTTATTTACTTTGCACTTCTCCCTACTGACAACAGTGAGAAGGCTCTACCCGTCCTAACCTTGGCATGGTTATGAACTATAGATGCAGCTCCTTCAGCTACGACTTTGCAAAGGCCATTGTGGAACGTGTATGCTTTATTCACTATACATGCAACAAAGGTAGGTTGGCAAAGGTTTTGTTTTGTTTTGTTTTGTTTTTTTTAAATCATACTTCAGTCCCAACTTTCCTAAGGCTTCAAAAATGCTGGACCTGGACATCACATTACCACTATCAAAACACTCCATAAAAGTAACATTTTGGACCTGCAAATGCAATTATTAAAAATAAGTTCAAAGATGTAGACAGTCTACCTTAGCATCCTTGAAATGAAATAAATCTAGAGTGAATTCGTAACTTGCATATATTTATGGTCATTTAAAAAAAACAAAACTGTGAAGCACTCCAAATCTTGGGGTGCAGGATCTCTTTTAGTGCCAACATCTATCTTATTTTGATTCAGTGCACGCTTGCATATTTATGTACAGTGCAAGTTGTATGCCTAAAAATTAAGACACAAAAAGATGCAAGAATAGTGCTATTATTCAGAATAGAAGTCACGGTAGTTCTGACATAGCTGGTATATGCTTTTCCCTCTAAGAAAAACTCTTCCTGTACAGTATACTGTATTTAAAACTACAGGAATGCTTAATATAAAGTCCCAAGTATCTCTATATTGTTTCACACCACATGAAGCAGAACTCTGTACCAACCAGAAAAAATTCTGTCTTCAAGTTTCTGAAGACAAAAAGTCACAGTATATTAAAGAGTTGAGCACTCTATAAGGGGTAGTAGTACCCTAAAGCATTTTGATCCACAAATTGGAAAACTTTTCAAGAAACACAAACATGTAACAAGGAAAAAACTGGGAAATGCGAAGACTGCATTCTTCATTTTTAAGAAGTATGCCGTACTCCTTTCTGGTTTGGGCACCCACAAATGCTGTAAAGCAATAGCTCTCTCCTGGGAGGTGCAAAGTTATTGTTAGGTTACTGGCATGTTAACTCCCACAAGATCCTGATTCAGGGAACTGCAACTGAATATAAGTGCCCTGAGCAGAACCAGAAGTCAGCTCACGTGCTTAGAGTTATTTAAATGCATCACTACTCTGCCAGATGAGAATCACAAAGATCTTTCACATTATTACCGATTAATTAATATAACAAAACAGTGAAACTACTTCAGTTGGAACAACAATTTTCAGATACATGCCCTGTAATTAACCCACGCTAACCTCTTTCTTCTGGCATAAAACTGAAAACAAATATCTCATATTATGTTCCAAGTTTTTAATCCTTTAGTAACAGAGTTGAAATGAAAATATAAACACAAATTCAACATTTTGAGATTTTTACTGCAGTCAAGGCTTCCATATTAGTATAACTCCTAAGACATATAACTCATAGAGAACTGCTCTGTCAGGTACAT
>PPHD01025036.1:0-11907 GCA_002909625.1 Bambusicola thoracicus
CCAAGCCAGGATGCCATTGGCCTTCTAGGCCACCGGGGCACACTGCTGGCTCATATCCAGCCAACTGCCCATCAGTACCCCGAGGTCCCTTTCCATCAGGCAGCTTTCAGCCACTCCTCCCCAAGCCTGTAGGGTTGCCTGGGGTTGCTGTGACCAAAATGCAGGACGTGCCTTCTCCCAGCTAAGCTCTCTATTAATGGGACATGTGAAGAAGGCATCCTCCAGCAATGCTATTCTAATTCCACAGATGCAGCTGGATACCTGTCAGGACCAAAGACCTGGTCCTGGGAGCCTGTATACCCAGAAACACTCCTCTGCATCCAGCTGGGCTGCTGACATGCTGAGCTCGGAGGGGTGAACAGCAAACAGACAAACCCACCCCATGCACTATGCTGCTGGACAAAGCTGGTGACACAGAGTTCGGAGGAGTGAATGGAAAGCCCAGCAAATGCAGCACAGCGCTGTCAGGCACACCCCCACCTGGCTTGGCACTGCTGCTGCGGGCACACAGCCAGCCCCAGTGCTTTCCCTGCCTCAGTGGGACATGCAAAGGTTGCAAAGCAAGCAATCACCTCATTGCATCATTGTGGGATTATTACACGCTTAATTCAGTGCATGTGCATAGAAGTACATGCTTGTGGAGGGCTTGTCTAGGCTAGAGCAAACCTAATGGCTTACACTGCACTTTTCCTCTTAGCAAACCAAACCCTCTCACAAACACTTTTCTCCATTGACTCTGCCAGCAGAATAGGAACCAGGAACACACTATTCTGCCTAACAGCTTGCATTCTATCATTAATTCACTCTATTACTCATCCTCTTTAAGGTCATCTCAGGAATTGAACTGTCGTGCTTGGAACCTCAGAGGGTGGGAACAGAAAGAGCAACGAGACAGCCCCAAATGCCTTCTCACTGCATGCACCCACTCCACAAATAGCAGCAGGAGGGTCAGCACAGCAGTGAGCACTTCCACACGTGCAAGAAATCAGCACGTTTGGCAGTCTTAGGTATGGTGCCAGGGCACTGCTCCTCCTGCCAGCTGGGTGCAAAGTTAACGTGGAAGATGCTGCACCAGGAGCTGCCTCTGGTTAGGTGCAAACTCAGGTTCAAAGCAGGGCCAGCGCTTTTCCATGCAGCCAAACAAGCAGAGGCACAGAGCCGCAGGCACAGCTGTCAGACTGCCTAAATATATGCAAGCAAAATGTTTGCTTGCATCCAAAAGTTACCCTCGAGGCCACTTATTAACACTGCTGTCTTCTGCTGTTCCTAAGTGAGCACATGATGAGCAGGCTAATTGAGTGCGGAATTTCAGACCTGTAGCTAACATTCCTTCAAACCTGCATCCCTCAGAGCTATCTGCCTGTGTTCTCCTTCCACCATAGGGCAGTCCTGATAGATTCATAGGATAGAATGGAAAGAAGCACTTGCAGGCTGACACAAGCAGGAGGGGGGCGGCACAGAAGAGCATGAATGGTGACCATCTTCTCCAGCCCAGGGGCAAAGAGAGCTCAGCTGTCTATCAAAGAGATAAGGACTTCCCCAGATGTAGGGAAAACTTTGATGGGGAGCAAATCACACAGTGGGAAATTTAGGACCAGGCTCCATAGTTGTCCCAAATGGTATCTGTGCAGGGCTATACGCTTAATAACACATGAGAGCTGCTGCTGTCTGCGGGGTGATGTGCGATGGGCACCGACCCACTGACATCAGCGTTTGGTCAGCAGACATTTGCTGAAATAAGACGTGGGAGGGGAAGTCTCAGAGCTAATCTGAAAGGAGGGAGGAAAATGAGTATCAAAATCTGGCTGAAATCAGTGGAGAGACACAGATTTCAACCGAATAGATCTTTCCCTTTAAGAATTTCAAGCAGCGTGCCAACAGAAGTTTTAAAGGCACATCTTGTACTGTGACCAGAGTGAAATAAAGACAAGAGGAGCAGGGACCGAGCAAACATCACATATAACCCCAGCAGATTGGCTCTGCATGAGGATGACGGCGTGTAACAGCGTGCTTATCTCCTTCCCTCAAACACAATCAACTCAAAGAGAGAACCAGACCCAGGAACTTAAAACAACAACAAAACACAACGACGAGGGGAGAGGTGGAACCCCCCCGCTGCAGCAGGGTGAAGATATGGCAGTGCCTTACCTGGGGGCAGGAGGTGGGTGCTCGCAGGTTCCCAGCCAGCAGGTATGCGATGGGCAGCGCCAGCAGCAGCACGGCCAGCAGGCAGAGCAGCACGGCGCAGCGCATCCTCCTCAGGTCCTCCTTGATGTGCATCCTGGAGGCTTGGCCGGTCGCCGAAGCCTCCTCCAGGGTTATTTCAGCCCTGTGATCCATGCCGGCAAATGGCGTACGAGCTGCCGCTGAGCCTGGCAACGGCTAAACCTCCTCTGCCTTCTGCCCTGCATGGAGACCCCCATTAAATAAGAGCTGCCCGAAGTGTGGGAAGGCACCGACACACACACACACCCTCCCTCCCGAGGAATGCACCGCCTACAATAGAAACCTAGCTCAGGGAAGGGAGCACCGCGGCTCCCCGAGCTCCCCGGGATGCCTGCCGCCTGCCTCTGCCTTTTTTTCCCCTCGCCGTGGCAGGAGGAAGCTAGGAAAGTCCCAGTGGGTGGAACCAGGATAAACTCCACTGCCGGGCTGGATGAGCTTGAAAGCTTTTCCACGTGGTGAAGGGAACGTGAAACCAATGGGAGGGAAAGTGAGAAGCGAAGGGGGAGCGTGAGGGCGAGCGGCCGCGGGACGGTTTCAGTGCTCCGTGGAGAGGAAAAGGGAAGTGGTGCAGGGAAGGCTGCGAGGAGCACCGAGGAGGACCCTGAGATACGGTTTAGCTCTCAGGTGTTGGAAGGATGCTCCAGGTTGGTTCCACGCACCTTCTGCAGCACGCAGCCAGGGGTCAGGCCCAGAGAGCGGTGCTTTCGTCACCGTGCTCTCATAGGAGTCTGCTCCCGCTGCTCGGAAAGGGGAAAGCTGGGAATGCATTGCACCAGGGGAAACGTTGTAAAGATGGCATGTCACCCTGCTCTGCTGATAGCAGCTATCTCAGAGAGCGGGGCGCTGCACAGCGTGGTTCACACAAGGACGCTCCTGCTGCAATCAGAGGGCCTCTGTGTGCCACGCTGCAGGAGATGATGGAGATGGGGCCCTCAGGGCTGAGCCGAAGGTTTGACATGGGAAGGTTTTCCTCCAGAAGCACTGTCTCCTCAAAACTGAAACGTCCGCCCATGCTGATGTGTGGAAACTTCTTTTTCCCTCGGTGTGGATCTTTCTTTCCTTTTTTTTTTTTTTTTTCAGTGAGAGAGCATTAAGTTTTGGTTCCCACCGTCTCCCACATCAGAAATGCTTCAGAGTTCTATTACTAGAAAATGACATCTGAGCAATGAAAGTGTCTGTTCGTATCCCAAATTGCTGCCCCCCGGTCACCTGCAGAGGAATAGTCCATGAAAATTCAACCTTATCACTTTCATTTTGATAACGCTGTTAGAGGACTTCTTATCAGAGCGTGCATTAATAATACCTTCTGGTGCAGCCCCGTGTGTGTCACAAAGTAGGCAGGCAGGAGCAGGAAATGCTGAAAGCTGGGCTGGTTTAGGGAGAGGGGACAGAGAGCTGCCGAAGCATGAAGGGATGTGTGCTGCAATCCATGCCCAGCCGTGTGAGTCCTTGGTGACCTCGGACAAGTCACTGACTTTGTTTCCTTCTCTAATTCAATGTTTGTTTTCATCCAGGCTTTAAGGGCAGGAGAAGTGTTATCTTCTATTTCTGCAGCATCCAGAGCTCGTTTCAGTGTGGCTCCATTAATCATGTATTACTTTCTTCCAAAGGGCAAGAATATGCTCCCAGGAGCAGCAGCAGGGGAACCCATGGAAGTGCCGTGTAGAGATGCGATGTTCTGTTTGCTAGGAGCCCAGCTGCTTTTTCTATCACAAAATTAGCACTAACCCTTTGAAGTTAACATCCCCTTCACCGCACGTGCCCACAGATGCTGAATGCACATCTGAAGCACGCCTCTCATGGAGGTCCCACCACTCTGCACTGGGTTTGGGCAGGAAGGGCAGCCCTGCTGGGCTGTATGTCTGTCCGTCTGTCCATCCTGGTGCTCCCCCCAGTGCCCTGGTGCTCCTACCTGAGACCCTGACAAGTTGGTATCAATGACAGAAAGTCTGCAGCCGTCACCAGCCGGGTCCCTTCCTGAGTTTAACGACCTCTAAAGGGTGGAAATATTTTACTGTGGAGTTAAACACATGGAACTGAGAGATGTTTGAGGAGAAGAAAAAGCACAGATGGAGTTAGAGAACCCTGAGACGAGGAAGGAACATCCTGTCATCAGGGCAGGTTACCTGCATGCTGCTGCCTTGTCTTTTCTTCCCCGAGTACTTTCTGTTCTCTCTGCAAGCTTGTGCATGATACACATGAGGATAAATAAGCTGAATCATATATATAGTAAGGATGAAGCAGCGTGCAAAGGGATGGTACTGCAGGAACATTTTGTTCATTTTGGAAGCTACTTTGCATGTGGTATCTTTATTCATTCCTTATCTACATCAAGCAATGGCTTTTGGTTTTAGCTTTTAAACTTGCAGCAAGTTTGGAGGAAATAAAATGAGCATTCAAAGACCATTTCACACTTTTTGGTGGACTAGATGACCTTTAAGGGTCCATTCCAACTCAAACGATTCCATAACTCCATGATTTTCTGAGTTTGCAAAGTGCTTTTGGTTCAGCACGGTTAAATGCTTCATCTGCAAGATTTAATCGTGTGAGATTCCCTTAGAAAGACAGAGCACAGAACGTCCTTTAGCTGGGAGGAGTGGATGAAGCAAACTGTGATATTGGCTCCTCTCCATCTTGCCGTCTCCTTCCTGCTCAGTGTTTTATTGGCTCACCTGGAGTCTCCCATTTACACAGCATGGATAGGCTGCAGATGCTCACCAAGCACTTCTGGTCTTGGTCATGGCATCCCTGGTTGGCATTTTGTCCTTCCCTTCTGCTGCTGTCACCTCAGTGCCGTGGCAGTTGGGTGCTGACCCCTTCTTGGTTGTGGTGTCCCCACTGTCCCTGCTGTGACCATCCCATACCTTCCAGCACTTGGGGCTGTGTGAGGAGAACATGCAACGTGTGCTTCTGGCAGCCCATGGCCCGTGCTGGCGTAGAGATTTCTGCACCACCAAGCTCACCCTATGGACACCGATGAACTCAAGTGCTGCTGGTTACAATTGCTGTCTTTGGAAACAGCAGGGCTGGAGGGAAAGCAGAGGGCTGGGGCTCAGCTTAGCATGCCCAGCACCACCACTATGGAACAGGATGTGTGTCCTCCCTCATGCACCACAACTGTGGGAGGGCTTTGCCGTGGGCATGGTCAGGCATGGATGTGTGTCAGGAGGGGCTTTTCACACCAGTCCTCACTGTTGCACAACCCTGTTCCCAGCAGGACGCAGCCGATCGGTGGAAGTATCGCCCAATTAGACTGGGTTTGTCTCCAGAGAAGAGACACGGACCTGCTCCTCGAGCTGCCCCTTGCCAGGGGATGACGTGAGACGGGAAGGAGTGGGAGGATGCGGAATGGTTTCCTACCTGCAATGCCATGTCCCTGCCGTGACCTCCCATCTCCCTGCCGCCGAAAGCCTCCCGCTGCCATCCCGTGCATGTCGTGTAAGCACATTTCTCTCCCACGCACCCTAAAAAGGAGACAGTCAGCGCGGAGACAATCAGCCAGGTGGTTCTCCCAGTGTGGGGAACTGCACCAAGAATGCCATGGCCCCGGGGAATGCCACTCCCACATCCCTGGCTGCACATAGCTGTGGAGGAGGCAGGAGTGGTGGGATGGGAGCTGCTACCAGCTCCCGGCAGCTGTGCCACGCCAGGATCTCTGGGAGAGCCTTCCAGAGTAAATCCTGGTCTATCCCCATGTGTGCGCGGTGGCAAACCGTGATTCTTGTCAGCATGATGTAAGCTTGTGACTGTGCTGAACTGTCTCACCTTGTTCTGCCTCCAAGAGATGCTCACAGGAGCAAGATGCCGGGTGAGGCCCAGGCAAAGTAGATCCGGGGTCTCTGGTGCTCACGTAGCCTTTCCTTCCCCCTGTGCCTTCACTCAAGAGGGAAAGGCAAATAACACTCAGGATGCTTGGCAGTCCTCTTGTGTTGGGTGCAATGGGGCAGAAAGGGATGGCACAATGGAACTGCAAGGGCATGAGGTCCCCTAGACTAATTTTGAAGCACCATGTTGATCCAAGTCTGACATGGCTCCTGTGGGGTGTAGGCCCTGGAAGAAATCATCCTCCATTACCCCAACAGGGAAACTACTTGTTTTGCCCCAAAATGCAGCCCAGGAGGGAGTGAGGTGCATCTTTTAGATGACCAAGGGATAAGAATCATGGCATGACATAGGAAAGAACCAACTCGACAAGGGAAGAGCACCTTAGTGTTTCTCCTCTCTCTTGAAACCAGGAGAACTCAAGTGCAGGGCCCTCTGTTCTGCTCTGATTCAACTTTCCTCCTTTGCCCAAGGTATTTTTCCTCTAGCACTTATACAGGAGTTGTAGTGGCTTAAAAACAGTGTGATTTACCCTCTTGGAAATTCATTTCAGGTGGTCTGAGACCCTTTCCCTGTCTTTGTTTCCTCTCAGCCATAATGCTCGCAGCTACTCCTTGTTCCTCCCAGTGCATTTCCCAGGATCAGAAAATAGACAGCTATAAGGAGGAAAACTCATGATTACCATCAGCCGAAAATGTTTTGGAAACCAAAACGATCATCTACCTCTTGCAGGAGCCCAGGTGCAAACAGCTACAGGACTATGGAAAGTATTGTTAGCCAAACCAAGTTCTATGAAAGATGCTCTGGGGCAAGTGCTCTACTCCTGGCCACATCTGTACAGATGAGTTGAAGCACGTGCATGGAAAGAGCATGCATCAGTCCAGGATGAACAGTTGTCCAGGTGAGAATCACACAGTGTACCTGTGCACCAGAACATACACTGAGCTCAGCTTCTCATCCGGAAAGATGTGTAGGGAACAGGCAGTATCATCACGAAATAGTATAATCAGGTCAGACATATAAAGCTCTCCTCCTGAACCGGGTACAAGATGGATTTACAAAAAAACTGCTTATTTCTGTCTACTGCTGGAGCACATTCTTGTTCAAGCATTGCAAGAATGAATTTGTACTGTCTGAGACAGGTTAGCTGGACATTCTCCCAGCTGTTGCAATTAATACAAGGAAGCTCTCTCCATGAAGTATTCTTTTCATGATGGAGCACTGTATTTTCCTCCCTGTTGCTAGCCGTCCCCCCTGACTCTGCTCCAGGCCAGCCCCATTGCTCTACGTGTCTGTTAGTACTTCAGAAGCAAACCACAGCTAGCAATTGTTGTCTCAATACTGAGAGGTTGCTGAGGATACACAAAACAGCATCAGCGATGCATATTTGTGTGGCAAGTGCAAACAAATGAAGAAAATCAGATTACACAGTGCAGTTCCTGGTACTTTTATAGAATGGATTGTATGGCTTGGATTGGCAGAAGAATGACTTGTTGGTACCTTACTTCTACATGTCACGGCCAGGCACAGCTGGACTTTCCCTTTCTTGTTGTGTTGTCTGGGAGAGTGTCAAATGTGAGCACTGGAATCGGAGAGTGTCAAATGTGAGCAGTGGAATCGGGGTATCCTGCAACTCACTTGCTCTGGACTCCAGCTTTCTGCAAGCAAGGCAGTGGTGACACAGTCTCAACTTGACATCATGGCCTGTATTGCCCTAATATGCCCCCAAACCCTTGTGGCTCAGTCTACCAAGACACGTCTGTGAGCGATGCCCATTTCACTTCTCAGACAGAGACTAAATTTTTAGGCCATCACCAATATAGGAAGTGCACGTGGTTTTGGCTATGATAGAGTTATTTTTCTTCATAAGTAGCTGGCACAGTGCCATGTACTGGATTTGTGATGAAAGCAGCGTTGATAACACAGGAATGTTTAAGTTGTTGCTGAGCAGTGCTTACAAATAGTCAAGGTCTTCTCTGTTTCTCACCCTGCCCTGGGGACCAGCAGGCTGAAGTGACAAGGTGCTGGGAGGGCACAGAGCCAGGAGAGCTGACCCCAGCTGATGTCACGTGCAGCAATAAAAGCTGGGGGAAAGGAGGAGTTACAGTGTTTGCTTTCCCAAGTGTTAGATCTGATGAAGCCCTGTTTTCTTGGAGATGGCTAAACATCTGCCTGCCAAAAGGAAGTAGTGAATGAATTCCTTACTTTACTTTGCTTCCACGAGCAGCTTTTGCTTTACCTACTGACAAGTTTTATCTTAATCCATGCGTATTTTCACTGTTGCATTTCCAATTCTCTTTGTCAGCACACTGGAGACAAGTTACCAAGTGGCCATATAGGTCTCAGCTGCCCACCAGTTATAATAATCCCCAACAGCATGTCAAAGAATGCTGGCGATGGAGGTGTCTTTCTCTGTATCATGGAATCACAGAATGGCTTAAGTTGGAGGGGACCTTGAAGATCATCTCGTTCCAACTTCGCTGCCATAGCTAAGGTTGCCAACTGCTAGGTCAGGCTGCCCATGATCCCATCCAACCTGGTCTTCAATGCCTCCAGAGATGGACATCCACAGCTCTCCGGGCAGCCTATTCCAGCACCTCACTGCCCTCTGAGTAATGCCCCATGTAGGGGCATGTATAGGGGCAACTGTAGGGATGTCTCCATGTCTCCTTAGTCAAGGCCAATTTTTCTCCTGGAAAATATCTGCTGAAATAGTCCCAGACGTGACTGAAATGCAAGATGCTGCTGTTGTGCCAAGCAGCAAGGTTGCACGCCAGCTAAACACACATAGCCGTTGACATTGCTGCCATTCCTCCTGCTCTCTGGAGCCACGTGGGAAGTCTGAAAATACCCCACAGCTCATTTCAAGAGAAATATACACTCACATCCCAGGCATCAAGCCTGGACCAAGGGCAGAGCATGAAACAGAAGTCAACATGGATTGACGTCAGCATTTTTATGTCCTCATGTGCATGCGGTAGCACAGCAAACCTTACCTTTTGCATCTGAGAGCAGTTAATGTTTCTCCACGTACCAACAATTTCCTGGTGCTGATATGACCCTGTTTTTTTCCCTTGAAATGAACTGGGGGGTGTTTTGATTCCTATTTACACATCTCATGCCGCACTTCTGTTATCAAATATTTTGTCCATCATATCTTTTCCTATTAGCTTTAAAAACTTGCTTTGGTGGAGACTTTATGGCCCTTCATTACCCCCACCCGGTAAACAAACAAATAGAGGACCTGAACTATTCACTGGCCCTTATTTCAGAGCCCTTCTTCCCCCATGGTCCTGAGGTACGTGTGAGAGGAAGAGACTTACATTAGACACGCATGACTTCAACAAAGGACCGAGAGGTATGACTTGTATTTGCCCAAGCTCAGCCTTCACTGAGATTTCTGATGGGTAGACCTGTGTCCTGTCACCATATAAAAGCTGTTAGTGAGCATTATTATATAGAAAAAGCACTTGGTTTTTCGGAGAGAATGCAGTAACTGCATGAGAAGAAGCCCCGGTGTGGTCATTGCCTCTCTGATTTGGGGCATGATAATCTTCAGCAAACTAGAATTTTAGAAGCCATATTGCTGGTGATGACATCTACAGCTTAGTTCACAATGGGATCTGTGTGAATCTCAGAATCTCGCACATGTATTTCATTATATGCCTTCACTGCCAGGTCTTTATACTCACCATCACCTGAACGATTTAATTAAAGATGAAAAAGAGCATTTCCCCCTCCGTGTTTAAGCTGTAGAACCTCTTCCTGTAGGATACCGTCCTGTAGTCAAAAATTTACTTGGGTTCGAGGAATTTCAGATATGTTTACAGAAAAGAAGTTCTATATGGATGCTGAATACTCGGAATTTGTGTCTGTCTCAAGAAGATCTTGGGCCTCCAATTGCTGGAAGCTGGGGGAATGTTTTGGGTAATCATTGTACATGCTTGTGCTGTACATCCACATCTGCATCAGGGCTGGGGACAGCTGGGACATGCCTGTATAAACGTAGTAGTGGGAGATCTCAAGCTGCAGGTAGCACAGGGACACTTCTGGGTATAACTCCAAGTGGCTTCCTGATACCAGTGCCTTGGCATCGCTTCAAGGGGAGGAAATACATGGAGTTATTGTGCCAGGGAGGCTATAACTACCAAGTACTATGGATACATCCTCATGAGCAACAGATAGTAGGCACCCACATCAGAAGAGGCTTACGCTTCCCTCTTTTGTATTAGTAAAAATTAGACATTTCCTGAGCTGAGTGTTTCATCCCACTTGTTTGTCCTTTATAGAAACCCGTCCATTTGAGTAATACCTTCACAGTTTCCCCAGGTGGGTTGCGGAAGAGTATCCCCAAGTGGGTTGCTGGCAGCTGCCCTGTGTTCTTGGTGTGGGAGACTCCTTGCTTGTATCGCTCTTCCCCTCCCTCTGGCACACCCTTCGTGTTGGCTGCAATTCTAAAGAACCTCCTTGCCCACACAAAACTCTTCCCTTACCTCAAATTAAATGCAGATGCTCAGGATTGAGAAATAAATGCACTCCAATAAAGGCTGGAGAGTCAGCTTGATAATTGTTTTGCATGTCCTTTCCTCAGGAGCTGATCTTCCAACCATGATGTAACCTGAGAGATCTCGTGTTTCCAGGGTGGAAATAGAGTCAGAAAGTTCTCTGATAGCAGCTTTACACTTCTGAATCTGGGAAGATTTTCGGGACTGAAGTAGGCTGAAAAAAGCATGGAGATTTGTTCTCCGTTGATCTCTGTTGCAGAGCTGCCAGTAAGCGTAGCCTGTATAGCCTGGTTTATGATATGAGATGGGTTGTTTTGGGCCTGCTGTCTCACTGTGAAGAGTTGGCGTTGACTTTTGTCCCTGGAAGTGGCAATGCATGAGCTGCTCTGTTGAATTAATGCGTAATAAAATTTGCTGTGGCTCATATGGGTGTCTCAGTCCAGAATGCAAGGCATGGGAATCAAATCAAGAAGCATAGACTACAGACTGTAAGGTCTGAGAAGGCACTGCTGTTAGTGGATAAATGCTGTCTGCAGTGAGCCAGGAAAATGGTTACCTCATATGAGGATGAAAGGGGCTAAGGAAAGGGAATTACAAAAAGAGAGAAGATACTATTTTTGTGTTACACCAATATGTTGTCATGGCTTCAAAGAAGTGACATAAATGTGAACTGAGAGTCATACTCAAGCCTTTGCTCATCAAAGCTTTGCTATACTCAGCGAGGAGCAGAGTCATGCTTCAGGGCTGATAGAAACATCTGGAAAAAGTTTAACAGAAGACCAAATTTATCTGGGTTTATAGAACTACTAGAAGAATCAGATTAGCTCTCTGCAGCATTTACCTTGGGTGTTCACATGGTTTCTCACTTTGAAGTGCTCTGTCAGTGTTAACGCACTGGGCCTCTCAGAACCCATGAAATGCAGACATCACACGAACCATTCCCTGGTTCAAGATCTGCTTTCCATGGATGGGCTTCACTTGTCTTCTTGCTTTGAGGTTTTTTTCCCCTTTAAAATTCACAATTAGATTTTGCCTTCAGATTTCCAATTTGGTTGGAACTGGTTGAGGAAATGGGAATTGGTGCCCTCCAGGATTTGTTGGAAGAGTAGCAGCTCATGCTGGCTAGCTGGTAGGCTGGGACAGCATAGTGCCACAACCTTGTGGTGTGTAGAGGGCTGAAATGGGGACCTGAGACAGATGTGAATATCTGGTTTTCTACGTAGCTGTGGGAGAAGCAGCTCAAAGCAGTCAGGAAATACTTTATCTATGGAAGATTTCATGGCCAAATCTCTTGGCCAACCTGTGCAGAAAGACCTGGTGGAGCTTGGCAATTAGTAAGCCACCAGAATCTAGA
>PPHD01025037.1:0-11906 GCA_002909625.1 Bambusicola thoracicus
AGGTTTTTCTGTAGAATCATTATAAAGTTCCATAAGTGATGTGTCTACAGTTTCAGCCTCAACAAGTAAAAAACCCACTTGCTGACTGCACGTCTTGAACTTGAGATTAAACTGTGGGATCTTTCTGTCAAGGAAACAAAAGACAGTCAACAGGAGAGATCTGCTCAGTAGGTATTCTTGCAGGCAATTATTTACATTATCAGAACGAAATACTGAATTTTCACATCCTGCTTCAGCAAGTGCCACTCCAACATCTCAGTCAAAACATCACGAAATTCATAATGGATTTTCAGCCTGAATGCCAACACTAAATTGAGAGCAAGGCATTAGATTAAGGTTTTTTTGTGTTAACCATAACATCAACTGTCAAATGAGAAAATCAGAATTATTTCACAACTCACAGGAATCCCTGGCACACAGTAAGAGTCCCTACGCCAGTTTTTCATTCAAGTTTCCTTGAATTCACACAAACATAGGTCTACAATTCTTTGCTGTTTTCATAAGCACAATAGACATTGACACTGATTCTTTAAATTAGGCAGCGACTTCCTTCTCTACCTCCTTCCTGCACAATTCTAAGCACAATGTGATTCAAGTTCAGGTGTAGCAGACTCATCACTGAGTTCATGTTTTCATTGTAGCAGGAGCCAGAAACAGTTTGCAGAGTATTCTGGCTTATGAAACTGCAAGCAAGAGACAATTTGTGTTGGCATATATCCCAGCACGCTGTCACAGGAGCAGACGAGTAATTGCACAATTGTGTTCACACTCAAAACGATCTCAATGTCTGCCAGAAAAATTTAATCAAGGAATATACTTCAGTTTTATATCACTACTCTTCTGCTGCCGCTTCAGAGTCATTTGCTTACACTATGAAGAAAATCCAGTGCTAATCAACAGAGGCTAATACTGGAGTTACAAAACAAACCAATGACACCTGAAAACGCCCCCTTAAAGGTTATTTTAGAAGTTCACTATTTGTAAATATCATGGCACAACAGGCAACTGTAGCACTAACCCAGTGATACAGTACAGCTCCTTTTTTCTTTCTTTCTTTTTTTTCCCCCTCTCCTATACATAAATGGATCAAGCAGAAGCAATGTGGCTTCCTCCAGGCACTTCTGTAGGACAACCAGCTGCACTGCAGTAACATACACCAAAGCTCTACAACTGCTTCTTGGTTACTGCCTTGTGATAACCAGCTATGTGTTATCAAATATTGAGAACTGTGGCCAAGGTTCAGCCAAGTCCTAGCACAGATATTGAATATCCTTGGCAAGTTCCATCAGCCACAACAAAACCAAGGCAGGCAATCTACACGCTGCTGAGTAGGGATGGCACAGTATGCTTGCCCTGAACAACTAAGGCAGGTGAAAAAAGGCTATTTCATGGCATTCGCTCATATAAACTATACTGAAATAGCATTTTGTATTAATTGAATTACACTGAATTGTTTTCTACTGTATCTCCTCGAAGAGAAGCCTATAATCATAAAATTAGGGGCAAAGAATTTTAGTAATTTCTAATCATGAACCAGATGTATTTCTAACAGTGCTACCACATGAGCTTCCCCACCTCCCAGTTCACACGCCAGCACTCTACTGCACAGTGGCAGAAAAGCAACAGAACTGAAAAACTCCTCTATTCGCAGAGATTTTTCCTCCCAGATTACTTCAAGCACGATGAAGGATGCGGAAATGAGCACCTGACACCGAAGTCAGGCATATGGATATATAATAATTTCCACTTGTTAGGCAAAGAAAATGGCCTTTGCTATACCAACAAAAGGTGGAGGATAGAAAAGAAACAAATGAGCTTTTCGGAAAATATCACTCCTCAGGTATCACATGCCACCCTGCTCTCCCCCCAGCAACACTAACTGCTCTAACAAACAGTTACCTCCACCAACTAATCTTGCCTTACATCCCCCCACCCTTATGGCTGTAACAGCAATAGCAGAAAATCAGCTTATGCAGAACCACTGCACAGCTTAATCCAGAGGCTGCCTCGTTCCTTGTCAGGGTATAACTGGTTAAACTCAGTACTGTACAGGAAAATAAAAAAAAAGAGAGAATTATGGCAGATCTTAAGTTCGACACAAGCCTATGTCATACTGTAAACACAGTACTTAGACATGCCAGATGTTCAGACAGATTATTCCTGGTTCACTCAGGGGGTTCTGGTTCTCAGCCAAACTACTGTATCTCCTTTCCAGCATCTCATGGTAGTGGAGGGTTCAGATAAGAACAGGAAGAGCATATAGAGGAAAGAAAGCACGTTAAAAGATTTAGAGAACTATGATGTGTTTATTCCATAGGAAGGAAGGTTTCAGAAACACATGACAACAAGCTTCAAATACGGAAGCAGCAGCTGCAAAGATGAAGATGGGATGCACTCTGGCTGGTTTGAACAGGACAAGATGGAATGGGCAAAAATTGCAGCAAAGGGGCTTAGGTTAGGGTTTTTTCCCCTATCATCTGAGAAAGCACAGTAACAGCCTAGTGAGACAGCAGAATTTCCACGACTTCATGTTTGCAAGAACAGTTCAAACCACCACCTATCATGAGTACGTCACAGGTAACCCGCCCTGTCTTGGGAATGGATGGTACTTTCTCACCTCCATTTCCTGTACTTAGGTGCTCAGAGGGATTTCTCACTGGGGATAAGACCAGCATGTTTTCCTGAAAACAAGTAAAGATTACTGTTTGACATAAACTGAATAGATTTATAAAGCTTTACATGAGCAGCTTTAGGATAGGGGTCGACTGATTGTTTTTAAATAAATCCCTTAGAATGTTAGCTCCTCTAAATAAAACAAACTTTTTTCCCCCATCCAAATACAATCTTAAATTACTTAGTGCCTGAAGATGCCACGTGTTAACATGGAAAACATTTTTTCTGGATTCCCCAGTACTAGTGTGCTCCTCCAATTTTGCTACCTGTATGGTTGTAGAATTCCACACCACGTGCAGCACTGCCATGCACTCATCTTGCACCATGTTACCACCATCCTCCTGCCAGCCACGCCACAGCCCTATACCCTGGAAGGCAGCAGGTCTGCTCTGCAGCCCATCTGCTGCTGGTCATAAATCAGGCTCTCCTCTCACACCCATTTATAGCTCATGATCTTACAGCAGAGACCACTCAACAAATGCAGACTGCATCCAGCCACTCTTAATTTTTCAAGCATTCTTCAGGCAGAAACAAAGAGAAACAAACAGAGGACAACAAAATAGTTGGTGGTGTGCCTCATCAGCTGGGAAAGACTTCTGAAAATCTGCATTCTGGAAGAAGTCCTTCCAATCTAGCTGAACTGAAGCTAAATGGGATACAGAAGACAGATTGGGCAGAAAACATGCACTCCATGCTCGCTGGTTTATTTATTTATTAAGGAGGTGCCAAGAAAGACCTCTTTTGTTTTCTCTTTCACTGAGAACTCAATTGTATTTATAGCATGACCCCCAACCCCCCCCCAATATGGTTGAATGCTAAACTCTGGTGTTCTGTTTATGCTAGGCTGCCTGTTTGTCTACCACATGAACTAGCTATTATGTACAAAGGCCTGGCTTTGACAGTTGCTTCTGCAGGATGGAGTTCTTTTTCTTCCTCCAGATAGCAACATAAGATACACAGAAATAAGCTTCCAGTAAACCTACTTTCACATTTAATCAGGAACTCACGTCATGGGCATACTTGTGTGAGAGAACAACATAACTCTGCCTTTACCATCATTCATTCTCTCATACTGAGATAAAGTCAGCAAGAAGGCCACTGAAAAAATAAGCAGTGATGTGGCTGAGTCTTCTGTTGAAACCCCTATCTTTATCATTCCACTATTTCACAACAGTGAGATGAATAACACTCCAGTACTCAGCGTGTGCTCATACAGTGAGAGGAAGGGGACACTTTCCTCAATTAGTCCCATGGGCTTTTCTTCACTTTGTCTGCTGTTAAAGACATTGGCTGCTCAAGAGAGCAGGACAGAACAGCAACATGGAAAGCCACGAACAAACTACTGTGACATCAGGAGCACAACAGCACTGTCTTCTGCTTATGATGGAACTGTGATTCATTTAACTTTTTAAAAGTATGATTATACACATACATCTTGTTAACCAGAAAGAGAAGCAGTATCTTCACATGACAGAAAGAGGTACTCCTTACTGAACTTGGTGAAGAACCCAAGCCCGCTGTATCTGGTATGATGACAGCTAAAACATTCTGAGGAATGTGAAAAATCAGTTTCAATGATTAATGGAACTTCCTGACCACGGTGCTGTGCAATTAAAGATTTCAATCAACTTCTCACATGTACTCACTGCAAGGGAAGAGAGAGAGGCTAAGCTTAGTTGATGTAGAAGTAATTGTAAACAATCTAGGTGTGATCACCCTCAAAGAAGCCTATAATCAGCACATAGACTTATTCCATTCTTCTGTTAACACGCACTCTAGTTAAAAGAAAGAGGCACACTTTTACACCTTGGCACTATTTGAGATCTTTATCAATGAAGCTCTTCGAGGTTTATTTCAGCTCTCCTCTCACAGGAGCAAATACAATCAAAACCACTGTAAAGGGAAAGACAGACTAGTAACAGTGGAAGTGAGAGTTAAACACATACACCCATTCAACTGTATTTGCTTCCTTGATTGACAGCTTTAGAAATCAATTACAGCTCTGAAGCCAGCACTGTGTCACCAGGTTAAGGTTTTGAAGACAGGCAATTCCCCACTCTTCATCACTTCTTGCTCCTCCCAAAGTTCTTACAGTAGCCTTGATTTATACCATTTAGTCACAAGACACAACAGGTAGAGGGCACACTAACATGAATCTCTCACTTAAGTCAGTTTAAAAACACAGCACTGGAGTTGCTTTAAAGAAGTATTTTGCATTTAATTAAGTTGGTTCGTAGCAAATAAACATGCAAGACAGAAGTATTATGCTTTATTTATCAAAGATAGGAAACCTTTACTGGCCTCTAAGAACAATCTTTGTTGACCACACCATCAATAATTCACAAAAAGCACAGTCAGCTACATTCCATTATATACTCTTTACTGTAACCAGCGTACAAAATCCATATAGCCAATCTCTGAGGTGCATTTAAATAACTTGATATAACAGAGAAAGTTCTGTCACTTTCACAGAGAAGCTCCACAGTATCTTCTGGAATGGGGAAAATGCTTCCTAAAATGGTACTCTTACAAGGGTTGTTATAGAACATCCCCTGTTGTAAGAACAAGAAAGATTTGATGATATCCATGCATCTAAATGCAATATCTTTCTATATAAAGATTTCAAGTAAACCAAGTTATGTGCCTACTAGTACAGAAAGTGTTCTTGGAAAAAAAATATCTGATTCTCTAGGAAACATTAAAAAAAAGTGCAAATATTAACACTGGTTGTGCAGTCCCACCAGTTTTGTGCTTTCATAACTACTTCTTACATTTCAATTGCTTCCAAACTGGAGAGCCCTGTCTGATTCCTGAGGCTGAGAACTCGCAGTGAGCCAATGCGTGCTGGCTGCCCTTCCAGCCTGCCCTGCAGCTCTCTCGCCTCCCCTGGCTCCACATGGGCAGAGGGGGGGGAACACAGGTCTGAAAGAAGCAAGCTCACAACTCTCCAAGCATTTCTGCTCAGAAGCACTGCGTTATTCTTTTATTACTCCCACCTGCTTGTTGGGGCACCTCTGACATCTCAACTAAGTCTCAAACACTGCTCTTCACAGGAAACACTGAATTAACTTCCTGGAGTACCTCCTTCACCTCTCCCTACTTGTAACATCATGCAACACGGTTCAAGGCCATCCTACTGCAGCACTAATTGCCAAGAGCTGCATCTATTAAAGTCTTAAGCCTCTGACTCATGAGCTGGGATTACTTATCTGAGAAGCAGTGCAGTGGCTTCTGACCTGAGCTGCTGCTGTTCCACCCATTGCAGACATTTCTGCCCTTCCACCACCTCAGCTGCTCTCAGAGCAGGGAATAATTGCTGAAGCATGCAATCCAGAACAGGGCAAGAAAACAAAAATGAAAGAAAAGACTGGCACCAGTGAGTTTGTCTGGCTCTATTTTCTGAAAATACTGTTATCACTGCATAGGCATATAAGCTGATCGAGCATCCTGTCCTCATGCAGGGTCACGTATAGATTCTCCCCTAAATATATCCCTGATGAAGTTACTCAGGTGTCTTAATTTAGACAACACAAACCCTACACACCGGATGTTCCCTCTTCTTTACCAGTCAGCACACAGCTCACCTGGTACAATTAGAAAGCTAACTAGTCAAAGCTGGTGACAAAAGCTTCACAGCAACACTTGGATTTAACTGAACGCTCTTAATTAGGTTTTTATCATCTCAAGGAAACAAGGCTAAGCTTAAATGGTGATCAAACTGCAAATATCACCTAAAACTTCCAGGTTTGCATAGATAAGCTATACACACTACGCTAAAAAGGCATCTCCAAAACAACATTTCAAAACAGAAGTATATGAAAGCACTTCTAAAAGCAATTGTCTAGATGCTCCAGAAGAGTTAAACGGTGTGCCATGCTGGAATTAATCCTTTGGGAGACCAATATTAGGAAGGCTACATGGGGGGAGGGAAAAAAGCAGATCACTCATGCTTTAGAACTACTCATGTAACTAATCCCACTGCTGAATTCAGAGGACACTAACTAGCTGTCTCACATGTGTGTGTGAGTGCTGTGTTGGCTTTTCAGTTTTCTTTGATATGCTTCTATTTAGTTTCACACTACATTAAAACATATAGATGAAATATCATCTGAAAACATAATGCTCTCTTAAAAGATAAAGACAGATGAACCCCATCAAGTGACCAGGTTTGCTGTGACTATTTGGTATAACTCACAAATTATCAAATATGTGGCACCGATACAGTATTTTCCTTACATCACAGAAATTTGCAACAATATCCAGAAAACAAGTTGATAAAGCTTTCCACCATTATCTCCATAATGCTGACAGCAGGGAACAAACAATGCAAACAGCCTCAACAATCTGCAGGAATCTGAAATCCATTTAGAGCAGACAAAGTTAAAGCCATTTTCACACTGTTCTTCAAAGACCCCTGGAAAATCTCAGTGCAGTCTCTCCCGCCGAGCACCAAAGCCAGAGTCTGAAGAGGATTACATGGGGGCTGGAATGGATAAGGAGAACACAGTCCGGATGCGCTGCTTCTTCCCATCCTATCAGTGCTGCTCTGGCAGTGATTTGAGAGTCCCCAGCAGAAAGGGAAAGAAAGGGCCATGACGGGCAGAAAGGGAGAGCAGAATGGGAGGACAGCAGGGAGGTCCTGCTGCAAAAACGATTGGTATCTATGAACAGTCCTAAGAATCCTAAAAAGAACGGACTGCAGAAGGATGCAGCTGTCCCTGTTACATGAATATTTTATGGACAAACATTACACGAAGATGACTCAGCTGGCAGTAGCATTCCTTGTTCTCTTATATAGTTAGATTAATATGCTCATGCACTACAGAAGAGCAAACAGAGTTATTCAATAAGGCAAAGATTTCTCTCAAAAGTAAGCAGTACCTCAAACAAACATTTAGGGGCTCAATGCAAAAGCTAAGTGAAGGGCAGCAGTGAACCTTGCATCTGGGAGACCACATATCCTGCCTCTTCAATCCCCAGGAAATACTTCATCCTTCTTGGAGTTACTCTGAAACCACTTCCACAGATACAAAGAAGAAAGGCAACATTCTCTTTTGATTTGAAAATCAAAACATTTGACACTTCCTCTGCACTGCCATGTCTTGTGAATCCTCAACTGGAAGAAATCTTACTTGGATAAATGACACTGTGACCTTTATTTCTCCTCACCATCAGCTAAGTGGAGAAAACACATCAGTTTTGTAAGTGCTGCAAACACCGAGCTTTATTGCAGTGTGAATTTGTATGCACTTAAGCATCTGCTTTCAGAGTGAAGAATATTCACAGCCTCACAGAGAAACAGCACTCTCTTGCTTTCTATCATCCATTTTCAGCTACGTTTGTTAAATATTTTAACAGAAAACAAGAGCAATAACTGCCAAATGGAAGCAGAAAGTCATTTCATGAAAGCAATCTATTGGTAGAAAATATTTTTCCAACGTCTTAAGAAAGAAGAAAATCTCAGTGTTCCTCATTTCTCATCATTTCTTGGCACTCTGACTTCAAAATCAGACTCATCAATTCTCTTCCATTCTTCTGCTGTGGTGTGCAAAATCGGATCTCAGAGCAACCCACATTGCCTTTACAAATAAATGGATCTTGAGCATTCACTTTGTGCTGATGAGAAAGACCAACCTTCTTATACTACCAAACAAGCAAAGATACCCAAACCCTCCTCTCAGTTTAACTACATGTTGCTTCTTTGCTGATCTTGAAAAGAAAAATGTACTGATCCAAGGGTCAAAAGGAAAAAAAAGCAGAAGGCCTCCTGTAATCTATATTGCAGTACCATGCAAGTGGGAAGCTGCATACAGCTTCAGAGCATCCTCATGTTGTTCCATTCTCGTCACCAAAGATGGGATGACCTGCCTCTACCGGAATTAAAGACTTGCTGCTACACAGAATCTATGCATTATAAAGCAACTCACATTTAAATGTTGGTGTAACACTTCAATTTTCTCTTCTGCACATTCCTTTAATGAACTTTCAGCACACTCAACGTTCAGGTCTCTCTAACAGTCAATATAAAGCTAAGATGATTAGAAAAATATACAGCAATCACCAGGATTAACAGCACCAGATGTTCTAAGACAGCAGACCATGGATAACTAGTTCAGAGCTTAACATCAAATTTCCTAGCCAAAGCCTTCATCCTCACAAACCTGGGGCAAAAATCCCTCCTCCCTTTTTCCCCAGTAAGTACTGCTTGGAACTATGTGCTTCAACTACTGCTGAACCACTGAGCACAGAGTCAGCCATTCTCCCATGTGTTTGGTAGAAGCAGTGATGAAACCTGCATTGTGCTCTCCAGGAATTAAAAACAGAGCACCAGATCATTCATTTATGACACAAACAGATGCCTGCATTGAATTACATGCAAAAAAACCCAAACAAACCATTAAACCACTACAGTTTATCCATTTTAAAGTAACAAATATTAATCTAGGAAATGGGATCAGTATTTCAGTATGTTTAGAAAAGCACTCCTTTTTTCCTAACACTTCTGAACTCATCAGAAAACACAGTGCTGAAACCAGGTCACATATTTCAGTTTACCCAGCTCTTATTTGGCATCATTTGAGCTTCTGTGGAGTAAAGGCATTCTGTCTACACCGTGCAAAACCAGAGGTTTTAATGGTCAAACAGCATGCCTGTTGTGTATGCTGTTTTCCTCACCAGTGCTGCATCTACTTAGCAGGGCCAACTGCTTTTGTAATCTTTTTGTCAAAGACTTCTTGAGGGAAAAGGGTGAGGAACAGGAAAAGGATGTTGGCAGTTATCAGACAGCCACTCCAAAGTAGCAGTGTGGATCAAGGACATCTGTCAGAGCAATCACTTAAGTGCATTACTCCAGCTGATGCTAAAGGTAGATACTGACCGTACTGACCTGCAGGTGTAGCTTAGAAATAATAATACAAAAATAAAAAATAAAATAAAATAAAGGAGGCAAAAAGAAGTAGCTCCTTTGTCCTATTTGCCTCCACATCGGTGATGCAATAATTCTGGTAAACTAAACAGGTCCCCTACTTACTTGCAGAATCACCCAAGAACAACTGGTTCTGCAGGAAGAAATGCCAGCAGTTGCAGTTCGTGCCATGCCAGCACTTAACTGCCTACCAATAAACAAGCATAGCATGAAGGAACCTTGTGCTGATGGAGTTTCTATTTTTGAAATACCAGATAGCAGTGTTGTGCTTGGAAGAGTTGGTGTATTGATGTCTACTTTAGCCATACAGTGATTTGGTCGGTAACATTCTGACAGCGCGGGTTTTCTGGAGTTCACCATTTCATCACAGGGGCACTTCAGTTACAGGCTGCTGCTGTGTTTCCTGCCAACACACACTTTTCATATTTAGTTATTTAGAAAGGAACAGTTTTCCTTCCTCCTTACTACCACAAAGCTCTCAAGACAAAGACAAAATAGACATATGTAATGAGAATTTTAAAATAATATTGAAAGAGAAAATTGGATCAGACAATTTTGATCCCCTTTATAGCGAAGGGCAGAAAAGAAGACAACTCACGTTACAGCACTGCACAGAAGCACTGGGAGCAGTGGAAGGAAGAGACATAAGCTTTAAGTGACAAACGATGCTTTCTAAATGGAGTCCATCTCCCCTTCAAAATCCCACTAACAGTGAGCTAAGTTAGAACTAACATTGCTCTTTTTTTCCAAATTAACACTTACTTTGGAATTAAGAACAAAGCAGATAATTGCTGTGAATGTCCAGCCAAAAAGACTAATGACAATAATCAAAGATTATTATCTTTGGTTCAGATTTCCCTGTTCTGTAATGCAACAAGTTTCAGACTACATCCAAACAAGAAACATCCAAGATCCTCAGGTTTAACACCCTTCATTATGGTCATTATTAAACTGGATTTTTGGATGGAAAGGGTAATTTCCCAAAATAATTGGAAGATGCCAGTCCTTATTTGTATAAATAGCATCTGTGCAGCGTCCTACACAAAGTGAGTACAGATCTCAGATGAGCTCTGACAGAAGGGCATGCAATTTGGAAGGGTGGTGTATTTGGCACCAGCTTGCTCAGTCTCAGCAGAATTATAAAAGGCTACAGAAGAATTCAATAGACCAAAGAAGCCTTGCAACCTCTCACCCTTTACAAGTTTGGGTCAGTACTGAGGATTTATGACAACCTCACCTTCTACACCAAAAATTTGGGCTGAATTTAAATCATGTTCAAGTACATACACTCTTAAACTACTGGCGTCTCTGTTCTTTGTTAAAGCAAATATAAATTAAAATGATTTAGTTATTTGAAAGCCAACTACATTTATGCCTGAATTCCTTCATAGGTAATAGTTTGAAAGCTGGCAGCTATCCAGGAGGAGTTAGAACCTTTTAGGCATAGTGGTCAGGCTCCAGGTGAAACACCACTTGTACCTCCAACCGCTGCACTGCCTCCTGAAAGGGTGGTTCTTGCACCAAACAGATGCCTGCAACCTATGGTGTAATCATTAACTTGGCTGAGGTAAAGGGTACATGTTCAGAAACTAGAAGTCATAAAAATAGTAGAACAGTAGTTGAAACACTACCTCACCTCCTCCTCCACCTTGGTACTTTTACAGCAGGTAAAGTTTGATAAGATGGTCATATCCAGACTGAAACACTACAGTTTTCTGTAGCATTAGTAAGATACACTGAAGCTACAATGCAATAAGGAAGTACAAAAGGTATGGTAGGGATCAGCAAGAAGAGTATTAGGAAAAGCATGCACAGTGCAACTCCACTTGCAAGTTCAGGTCCATCCCAGACTTAGGGAAGCAGAAGTCAGTCTGGCTTTTGGCCAACTGCCCCAAGGTAACAAACTGTCCAGGAAAACACCTCCAAAATAAATACTATGCTGAATTACCTTCTTAAACTGAACAAAAAAAAGCACCACACCCACCAGGACATACACATAGTTCTATGAGACATGAAGCTATAAGGAACAAACAGCACATTGGAGAATAGTTTTCTAAGTTTGGCCCTGGAGGACACGCTTCAAAACCAAGACCATTGTCTCAAAAGATGTCCCTTTCCCCAGGCTGTTAGACATTCATCCTACTCAAATCCATCACATGTTGGTAAAGACTCCACAGAGACAGGACAAAGATTAAGATCTGTACAAACAAGCCAGCCCGATGTTTGAAAAGGCAAGTTAACTACTAAAAAATTCCTTTGAAGTGTAGATGGTTCGTGTACCACAAATGCAAAATCCTCAACAGAAGTT
>PPHD01025039.1:0-11905 GCA_002909625.1 Bambusicola thoracicus
AAAAAAAAAAAAGAAAGAAAGAAAGAAAAAAAGTATTCTGAAAGTATAACAAAGGCCCTAAAGAAAACAACAACAAACAAAACCCAATCCCATCCTCACCCCCCAAAAACAGGCAAACAAAACAAAAAACAAAAATAACCAGGCTTATTATCTTACAAGATTTCAGGGCTTTATTTTTTTTTTCCCCATACCTGTGAAGACTCTGTCTGTGGATGCTTAGGACTCACAAGCCTACAGCTGAGAGATCAGAAGCTTAGAATGGCTCGGTTACTTTTGATCTTTATATTGTTGATCTTGATTTCAAGACAACTTCCCATTTACACTGACAGAAATACTGTGTGAAAGTGCTACAGTACTGGGGAATATATAAAAGTAAATGGCTGTTAAAGCTGATTCTATGCTGCAAGTTTCTATTGGCACAATTGACTTGATGTAAACAATATTTTACTGCAAAGTCACCAGCTGAATTAAACACATTAAGCAATAAGCAGATTTCTGCATCGCATTTATAAGGGAAATCAACCCTTCCAATCTCTGGCAGAAGCAAAATTTCTGGCACCTACTCAGGAAAGTAAAGCTCCCCTGGGCAGCCCTTACTACATGAGAATTAGGAACACATCATCATGTTGTTAAGGCAATGCATGAAGCCATAAATAAAGTAATCCTGTTAGGAGATCTATTTATGTGCTTTTTAGTGGTTACATTCACTCAGCACATTACCTCAGCATCTCTATGTTTCTGTGTTGTAAATTCATATAACAACCTACTTAGAAAACAATAGAAGACCACGTAAACTAAACTGAGGGTAAAATCCAGGCTGACAAGGAAAAATTTTCTGAGAACTTCAGTGACCGTTTCTACACATTACCCCACATATGCTAGATGTACCTTCCCTGGAGCTTTCAGGATACATTTAACTTTCTCAAGCACATGTTCAGTTTTTTCAGAATCTTTCAACTTCTTTTTTATATCTTCTTCTAATCGCTCCCACTGGAAAGCACCTGTCAGAAAACCAGGTAAAGTTGGCTTATAAATAGACAAGGCACAGCACTCTGCAGGCAGAGAAAATTTGCTATCAGTGCCAAAAAAAATCCTGCAGACATTACATTTTTTGCACATAAATCAGCTGGAGATTTTCACTTAGGAAATACAAGATGCAGTTCTGCCAGTCAAGCTTTCATGATAAGTTAGAGATGACTTATACAGTGATGCTACCAAGTATGGACAGTGTGGTCAAGGGATCAGGACTCTTTCCCATGTAGTCTACTCTGGGGAAAGTGGTTTAACAGGGAGATTGGAATAGATGAACTCCAGAGGTCCCTACAATTATGTGATTCTGTGATCTCTCTTGCTTTCAGAATGAATTTCTGTGATTCCCCCCATCTCAGCCATCACATGCTACAGGAAAGCATTCGATACCGAATGCTTCACTATCTATGAGACTTCCATAGTACCTAAATTGCTTTGTAGGTGTCTCAACCAGAAAAGTTCCATGCGCAGCCATGTTCTGAATGCTGTTAACTTTAAAAAGCACATGGTTTTCAACAAATTTCTTTCTTTCTGGCTTTCAGAGTCAAACTGATGATAATGCATTATGTATCTCAATAGTTTTCTTTCAAAAATTAATCTAAGCTAAAAATTTCAAAAATTGGTCAGAGTTAAAATGGCCTTCTGATGGCCTGTAAAGGTTCTGAAAGCCTAAACTGTCAAAAAGATATTTACAGTAAATGATATTATTGCCAAACCTGAGCTGCAGTTCAGGCGACAAGAGTCAAAGGAAAAATTAGGAAAGCACAAATTTTATCCCTGTACACTTTGCTGTGGTAAGTTTCAAAGACAGTTGGAGCTTTTTGGCATCTTTCAGTTGTCTGGATGGCTAATCTTATTTAGGTGAGACCACTGCCTAGAGTTAATTCACAGCAAAATGCATGAAACGTATAGAAGTGCCCTGCATTCAGACCAGTTATCACTGTTTTCTCTGGAGTACCATCATATCTACAAGAGAAAACAAGACAGTTTTACCTCTGTAACCCTGCATTCTCTTCTACCTGTTTAGAGTATTCAGTCAATCAAAATTATTTTAAAACCCTGAAATGTGAAACTGTCACGAGTTCTAGATTTTGTTGGTAAAGCTTTAAATATAATTGACGTTAGCTTATGGAAATTGTTAAGTATTGAGCTTAATTTTTGTTCAATAGGTAAGGAATGACAGCTAATTTACTTTTGAAATTACAAGTAGGTAAAGGGCTTCTTTCATATTCAGTTGCTAATAATCATGGGGGATAAAATAAGTGCAGCAATATGACATGACACAACGACAGCAAAAGCACGCTTCTTCAGTTAATGCCCATGCTCCCGAGCAGGACATTTGCTGTGGCAGCAGAACTGAGTAGATGGGCCCATTCTCATCGGGTACCTGAGTAGATGAAGTGCAGGATGTCCGACAGACAGGAGCAGAAGACAGAGTCCTTAACGACCACCCTGATGGGCACACTGCATGGTGGCACACCATGAGGAGCGGGCAGCCCAGCCCCAGCCTCCACCACAAAGAGGCTCTGTGCTGTGCGCAGGATGGAGGGGTCGTGGATGTCCGCGGGACTCTTCACATCAAAGAGCAGCATGAAGACATGGCTCACCGAGCACAAGATGACCTTGTGAGCTTCCACTACTTTGCTGGAGTCTTCTGAGTAAAAGGCCACATCCGCACACTGGCAGCAGAATAGCAAGTTGTGTAGGTCGGAGTCATAGTGAGAGGCTTCGCCTTTTAAAATGGGCATTTTTTCTGTAAGAGTTAAGGAGCTGGTCTGTAAAATAGTGGCAGTTATTACCTACAGAATGTTTTCTCCCCAGAAATCTGATCAAATCAAGGACAATTTTTGAAAAAAAGAAAAATGGTAAGAAAACATTTTACATGCAGTTTCAACACTGCAGTTGCTACAACGGTGGAAATATCCAGTAGAACATGTTTAGTAAAAGATGTCTACCCTCATAGAAAACCTCTTGAGGCGCTCATGTTCAAAATACACCTTGGCAGTGAATCCCAAACCTCACGATTGGAGTGTGTTTCTGGTAGGTACAAGAAAAGATAAATACATACTGAAAAGTGAACACCTGTCAAAAATTACTGCACTGGATAGGTGCATCAGATACTTGGAAACTCGATGCAGGAGCTCAATTGCAGCTGTACACTCTTTTCCCTTGTTTTACTTTCAGCAAATAAAAAAAGTTACTTGCCAAAATGACTAATGACTGCCACTTATAATTTATCTGTAAACCCTTTACATAAAGCTTGTATTAGTATGTATATTCTTTTTTTTTTTTGTCAAGTGTGTGAAAATGACACCTATTTTTATCTAAAATATATTAAAGTCTACTGCAACATTTCACAGTTCTCCCCACATTAATAAAACCAGCACTAAGCAATTGCCCAAATACAGCAATGTAACCAGTAGAGCTGATAACAGCACGGCTCAGAATAATTACCACAAAATGTTAACTGCATAAAGAACACCACACACACAGCAGAGACCAGACAATGGCGAGCACCTGGCTGTTCCAGCTGAGGTGGTTGCACTCGATGGCACTTTTGGGTCTTTTTTCTTTTCTTCATTTTTTCAGATGACTTCTGATTCAAACTTTGGATCATAAAATATTCCAGCTAGAACATGAAGCATATTTTTAAGAAGTCCTATTAATTTAGGAACAAACTAGACATGAAACTAAGGACAGTAAGTGGATGCTATATGGAGGACTGAAGTGGCTACCATTACAAATGTTTATCCAGGTTGCCAGAGTCCTAGCACTTCTTTATCAGTATAATGTACCAAACTTAATTGGAATTGGCATAATTTAAAAGATTATTTATTCAAATGGCAGTGCTTTTTCTCCTTGTATTTATTCTCCTCAAAAATGACAGGCATGAAGATGTTCAATTTGTCAACTTCCACTGGTTGTGAATTACACAATTACAGAGAACAATAAGACTTATAACAATCAGGTGCAAGTAATAGAAACAACAAAACCATACACGAGCTCTTCAGCTTCCAACTAACCAGCACTACACAATGCCATACTGTATATGTGTCCTTTCCACCAGCTTTATGTTTTTGTTGTCCCCTTTTTCTAATGTTTTAATGAAAAATAGAAAAAAATAAAGAAGCTTTGTTACTTATTTACATCAAGTACATCGTATACTTTATATGCAGCCTGAGATGATTCCTCTTCACTCAGTGTGGCCTAGGCAAGCCACGAGGTTGGACATTCACATTCTGGAAAGTCACATTAGAATATGGTCTGTGTGAGCAAGGTTTGTTTTACCACAGCACACAGCAAGCATGATCACTGCAGTAAAACTGCTCTCCAGGTGAAATGGTCCATTTTACAAGAGCAAAGAGGTGTAAAGGGTGGCTTGGTTCTAGTTATAGGAGGTGTTAAACAGCTCTAGCATCCAAGGTGCACACAGTACTTCATAAAAACCAGAGGAACATTCTGCTTGGACAAGATGTTGATAGGATTCCTTGTCTTTAATCAGAAATGAATGCATCCAATAAAACCTGACTAACTGATGTGTCAGATACTTCAAATGGCGACCAAACCTCCAAAAAGCTCACCACATTATTACATCAGGGGCAGACGTAAAGATCATGTGAAATCACTGTACCAAACAACTGCCTTTTTTTCTCCAAACCCAAATGCTACCAGGGAAGTAAATAAAATATATATATATTTTATTTTAATGCTGTTTGAAACATCTCATAAAACTGAAAATTAAACATTAATTTGAAATAATTTTATGGAGAAGACAAATAAATCTGAAAGTTTGAAACCACTCAGTGGATCTCCTTGCACCCAGGAGAATGAAAAAGGAAAATGCTGGTTAAAGGTGAAGTGTATTTAACAAGCTTTTCAGCTTCTGCCTCATTTAAGTTTACTGTGGCTGACACTGGGTTCTGTTTGGGATTAGAATCACTGAATTGTTAAAGCTGGAAAAGACCACTAAGATCACTAAGTCCAACCATCAGCCCATCCCTACCATGTCCACTAAGTCTGTCTCCCTGTGCCACTTCCATACACATACTGAACACCTCCAGGGACAGTGACTCCACCATCTTCCTGGGCGTTCTGTGCCACTGCACTGCCACTCTTTCTGAAAAGAAATTTTTCCTAACATCCCCAACACAACTTGAGGCCACAACCGCTCATCCTATCGCTGATGCCTGAGGGAAGAGGCCATCCCCCACCTCTCCACAACCTCCTTTCAGGGAGTTATAGAGAGCAATACACCCCCAGCCTGAGCCTCCTCTTCTCCAAACTTGAACAATCCCAGTTCTTTCAGCCACTCCCCGCAAGACTTGAATGTGAACTCAGAGACCACAATAATATGCTAAAAAGTCACTTCAGCAATCTTACTATTTTCGTTTTACAAGTAGGACAACAGTGAGGAATCAAGAAATAAAAGTTAAAAAAATAATAATCAGAACATCATAGAGTTATCAGGTTGGAAGGGACTTATGGAGGTGACCCACGCAGCTGCAGCTGTAGCCCAGGTCTGAGCTCAGTGTTGGACTGAACTGTGCCACACTCACCACGCCTCCAAAGTACTTCTGTATGTAGAAGTCATTGAGAGTGTGCAGCTCCAGGTAGGTGGCTCCAAACTCCTTGGCCAGCTGGGCCCCCTCTGAGGTGGTGACGCAGCTCCTCCTGTCCAGGGTGCACAGTGGGCATGTACAGGGCACTGCTGGGAAACAGGGATGTGGGTGAGCCATTTCACTCCAGCAACTGGAATACTTCCTAAAGATGTTGTAAAGATGTTCTGCTCAGACAGTAACAAAGCAGGAAGCGGAAACACTAATTTTCCAGGAAGAAATCTATAATCATGGCTAAACTAACAACTGCTTTGTAATCAGTTCAAAATAGCATGCAAAATACTACACAAAACCTACATTAGCAATGTTTTAAAGACCATTTACATTCAATTGAAATACAATGCAAGGCAGTGGAGTTGAGTAGGACTTTCTGAAATCTACACAGAAGTCAAGCAGGGCCTTCAGAAATCTGGTTTGGGTTGGGACCTGTGTGTGTCCACGCGCATGGTTCTGGCCTGCAGATGCTGCCATTCGTTACTGTCACGCTCCAGCCTGTTACAGTGCAATGTGTTCATGCAGCTCTCAGCTATGGCAAATTTTTCACTGGCTGCCCCAGCTGCTGTGAGCACATACACACAGCAGAGTACGGCTCATCCACATATACTTTGCATATTCCTTAATGCCAAAATAGGTGTTTTTTAAGATTACAAAAATCCTGATTAAAATCTGTCAGCCACCCAAGTGCAACGCTGCTTAACTCCTGTAAGAACTCACCTGCAAAAATGTGCGTTCAGATACACTGCACATGCTCTAGGCTAGTTTCCACTGCTCTGACCCATGGATAGCATGCATTAACATAGCCTTTTTTAATTTCTTTTGGCAGCAGTATTTGCTGCGACAAAGGATTAAGCTCTTAGTAATTGTGCAAGCAAGCTGCTGCGCTCACACATACTGCTCGGAAACAAAAGGGCTCTCTGTGAGCCCAAGCGGGTTGCAGCCAGTCCTCTCCCACACTGAGCCTGATCAAGGAGGGAGGCGGGGAAAAAAATGGACAGGGAAAATGCCAGCAGCAGCCTGACAGGCTGGCAGGGACCTGTGCTCCAAGTAGCACGAGCAGGTAAGAGAAGGAGCTGGGGAAGCCCAGCACCACCTCTTGAATGGTGGATTTATTACCCTCGTGTAAATCACAGCATAACAACATCTTGTTTATTAAAGGCAATAACAATTATACAGTTTTAACTGCCACTGAGTTCCTTAAAAATCCTTTCTCCATCACTGAGTAAAAGGATATGTAAGTAGATTCTGTCAAAACTGAATATTATGTCCACAGAATATAAACCTCATGTTGCTTAAAACTTATGCGTACTTTACAAAATAAGTGTCTATAGCTACGCTCATAAATCTCATCCTTCAGTCTTCGCAGATGGGATGCTCAGAAACACTTGTTTTAGTCAAACGTGTTAACTAAAAGTAACTCAGGTTGACACTGGGCATTCACCCCTCACTGGTGGCTGCAAGTGGATGCACTCAGTTTCATGCCATGTGCTAGAGATCCATGATATCTGCAACATGAGCAAAAAGAGCATGTAGCTATAGAGCTCATCTCATACGCTCAGACTCACGCCTCATAATCCCAAGTGATAGACTTAATCCCCATGTATGATGACTTCACAAGAAGAGTCGCTGCTGAGGTCAGGGCAGGATAGGAAGCCTTTTGTCACCAGGGTTAATTAAGCATAATGTTCCCGCCTACATGCCAGCCTACAGAACCACAGTACATAAGCATATTACTGTCATTCTGACAGACTAATTGTTTGTGTTAGAGACCTGAAAAAGCAATCAGCTTCTAGTGAAATTACTACATATCTCACTTCCAACCGATATTTTAACTATGACTTCAGCAGATTGGATACATACCGTTTTTTCTTGCACCAACAGCGGAAATTATTACTGGAACCGAACAGTGGTTTAATGCCTTTTTTATCATTGGAACATAACTGTCCTTTAAGTCTTGAAATGAGGTCTTGTCATTGACGGAGTATTTAATCACAATAATATCAGCTCCTCCAATGAGACTGCGGGAGGTATACCAGTCACTGTCAAATATATCCTAAACAGAAAAAAAAAAACTGATCAAGAATCCTCCTGGCCACAGATGAAAAGATGAACTATTCAATATTCTTTAATGCAAGACTTTAGAGAAGCACTTTTAAGCGATATTCTAATTTCCCATTTGAAGACATGCAACTAAGAGCAGAACTGATACTCCATAATTCTGTTGTTTGGAAAACAAGTTATTCTTATTGTCTTTATCTAAGGACACTCTTTGCAAGAAGAAACGCTGCTGTTCTAGTTACTTAATTTTACAGATGTTTGTATTGAAGAAATAAAAGAACTTTCAGTGATAGAAACATATTACTATAAATTTCATGCAAAATCACTGACTGTCAAAATATTTTACAGAGCTCTGTACAGAGCACAGCACTATAGGAACATTTCAATGTAAGTTTCATCAGTGGAGTGTAATTTTTACCTACTTCACAAAAACTTCCAAGTAGAAACAAGCATCAATACCTTCAGTAAACAGATCTTAGTCACATACCTAACTTTCCTTCTTTGACTTCCCATTCAATATGCAATTATTCCGGGCTATAAGATTTACACTCTTAAAGTATTTTGCGTCTGATTAATTTCCAACTTCTACATGTAATATGCAATTTTTACTTACATATTTGTCATTTGCATGGCAACTGTAATTTCAAAATCTCTGCTTTCTCTAGGGCTAGTTCATAAATACCAGTGGCTTTTCACATATGCACAACCGAAAACTCTTGACAGAAAGAAATCAGGACATTATCCAGAGAGCTGAAAATCAACACAAAACCCCAAAATAATAACATCTTTCTGAACAGTTCTACACAGCATGAGGCCGGCCTAGAAGAAAAGATGAACTTGAGGAAAAGAATGGAAACAAACAATAATAAAATACAAAAGACATGGAACAGAGGAGTAAATGGGTACAAAAGAAGTAATGGAAGAACTGGACTCAGACTAGGGTTGGGTGAGGGGGAAATGAATATGAGTTCTGAAGAATGGGTCAGAACAGAAAAACATTATGGTTAGGAACCAAAGAAATTTACAGAAGGTTATTAATATCAATAGGTGAAGTGTCTTTCATAGTCAACATAGCTATTTTTGATCACTTCAAAAGAGGCACTGTTCCACATCTGTCTAAATAATTAATACTGTCCCAACACCTAATCAGAAGAGATAGCACAAACTTGATGGAAGTCTATAAATCAGCAAATATTTGCCTAGTCACCTCCTAGGCACCAAAAGGCCTCAAAACCCCATCTCAACCAAGCCAAAAAAAAATCTTTATTGCTACCCAGAACACTCTTGCTTCAAAGTAAGTATGTGAAATTAACCTCTGTAAGAAGACTACTGGGTACTGTTTTTTGAGAAAATCAGTCAGATGGGCATTCCCAGAACCTGATCACATTGCCCGGAATTAAACAGGAATATTCAAGGGGCAGCTCTTACACTTTTTAGCTGATAAAGGTCTCAAGAAAAACATTTCAGTAGAGTTACAAGAAACCAAAGGTTTAATGAAAAGTAAAACACAAACGAAAAAGCAGTACAGAATATTTAGGTATTACATTTGAAAGACAGAAAGCATGCCTGTTGCTTAGCAACTTCCTTCTACCTGTCTGTGTTCTAGCCCAACAAATTTGCACGTATTTGTTCCTGTGATCTTGGGGATGACTAGTAATATCACAACTGACAACTTCAAGCACCAGTGCACAAATACACAACAATTCCCAACAAGCTTAAGCATCAATAATATAACATTTATGGAAACTTCTTACCAAATGTAATAAGTAATCTTTACATGTTGTTACACATCTGTATATGGTTTATAGGACACTCCATTTTTCAACAGAGCTAAACTTCTGCTGCACTGTGGTATCATTTCATATCACAAAGGAAGATTTTAGAAAGATTTATGAGGTTTTGTGAATATGAACTCAGAAATCCTTCCAAAGAAAGAACCAGCTCTGATCATAAGACAACTTCAGCAATAAGCCTCGGCCTGAGTTGCAGCAGAGGACCATCACTGCAAAGCACTCTGTGCCTCCAATCTGACAGACCAGCCCTGTGAACTCTGGAGGTGACACAAGCTCTCTAATACACACGCTCTGCTCTGGCCTCAGCCCTGATCCCAGCTCTCCAAAGAGACCACAGTTCAAGAAAAGATCATCATGGAACGCCTTCCATGCCCTAAATCCTACTAGTGACAGCTCTAAGCCTCTTCTTGCTGGCAAGAACCTCAACAGCATATTTTGTACTTGACTTGTGTTTGACTGTGTTGTGTCTTTAACACTATAGTAGCTTAAGAAGTCAATATACAGGAAAAAAAAAAAAAAAGCATCCACTTTTCCTTTTGAAAGTAACATTAATAAGAAAAACATTGCAGTTTGGACAACAAAACAGCAAGGACAGGAAGACCTGGCCATTACTTCGTATGCAACGGGCTAAGAACTCTTTTGTACTTCTGTGTCTCCATCTCTGCAGCTGTGGCAGTATCCTTTTAAGGAAGCAACTGTGCAGATGCATGAATGTAGCCCTTTGCTGTTGAACTACTGGGAAAAAAGGTCTTAAGGACACTTAGTGCAGGCTATAGCAAGTTCTTAGGCGTGTGCGTCTGCATACTGCAGCAGGTCTGTGGAGGTCTGTAGTTTTGTTCACTACCCTGTGTCACCACTGTGTGTCTCTGCTAATCCTAAAAAGAAGCATTTTAGTAATGTTGACAAAGTTCTGGGGGGATGGAATCCACTTTCCCAGGAACACAGCCAGGCCTGGGCATATGAGAGAAGGTAGAATGATGCTGGATGCACCAAACCAAAGCTTCAGGACACCTAATTTGAACTGTGTTGTGCAGTTTCCCTAAACTCTCACACATGCCCCAAAGCCCACTCTTGAAAATGGATGTTACCTGTACAAACGTAGAGAAGTAAGACACATTCCCAGAGGTCTTGTTGCAATTATTTGCATTTTGCATCAAATGCAGAGTATTTCTTTCAGATTACTGCTCTCATGGCAGGGAAAATTCTTCAAAAATGTCTCTGACAAAACAAAAGGGTTTTTGCTCAATATATCCCTAGGACGGAGCATCTGGGGCTTTAGCCACGTTAAGCACTTCTTAGTTAGCAGTTTTAGGAAAGTTTTCATATCAAAGTTGCAAAGGAATTTCCTTAGATGATGAGTAACAGTTCAGGAATAACAATAATTCCAGGCTCTGTCCATGACACTCATGAAGCAGCTACTCATCACACTCCTGGTCTTGGCACAATCTACTTCCCGTGAGAGACATTCACAAAAGAAAAAGTGCATAGTCAAGTCAAAGTTACTGTAATATGACCTTATTAATTATGGCCATAGTTCTGCTGCTTTTCCTCTTGGGACTTACTAGGAACGAAGCTGCACTCTTCCTTCACGTGGCTCCACTACATACCTCTCTCACAAGATATTCTCTCCACTGGTGAATCATGCTTCTCAAGCAGTTACATTGAAAACAAAGCCTTCAGAGGCAATGAAGACGTGATTTTCCTGCAGAATCACATGGCTCCTCTAGAGGACAATAGTTGCTTTGTCATAAATAATTTATGAATGCCTTTATGGAATTGCAGTGAAATCCACTGTGCCCTTGCAGTGCCCACTCTCTTTCCACAAGTCCATGAGTACCTCACTGTCCACTTAGCCCAGGATAATCCACAACAGCAGCAGGAGCAGGGCATGTGAGCGTGGCCATGGCTGAGTCCCATTCCCGTGGGGTACAAGATGGTTGTACCACGGCTGCTGGGAAGCTCACCTCTGTCTAGGATCATGGATTCACTCGCCATTAACCGAGCCTTCTCAGCATTGTTCTCTCATAAAATAATGTAAGAACATGTGTGAAAAGTAAAAGTAGGGAAAAGCAATTTACCATGTTTTGAACACTCGCTGTGAACTGTCAACATCAGACAGAAAAGTTTAAAATGAGAAAAGTCAGCATACTAAAACACAAAAAGTTGCGAGCTATGGTTTTGTACCAAAGCAGTAACATGACTGGATTTTTAAAAACAGTGAATAAAATTAAAAAGCAGATGAGGTTCCTTTGACCTCAGACATACTGAGGGCCAGTCAGCCTAGCCAGAAGGCTGAGCAAAAGAACGCTGCTGCAAGGGAAAGGCCAGATAACTGCACCGTGGACAACACCATGGAGATAAGGAACCTCAGATAATTCAAGAAAAAAAAGAAAGAAAGAAAGAAAGAAAGAA
>PPHD01025041.1:0-11904 GCA_002909625.1 Bambusicola thoracicus
TCACCGCATTGCTGGTCTGCCAGCCATTCCCATGGCCATGTGGGGCTGCCTGTGTCCCCAAGGTTGTGAGGAAAGGGCCACTGCAATCAGCAGGTCCGATTCCAGCACCTGCCGTGGGATCAGGGCTCAGTAAAGCAGCCCCAAACATTGGAGTAGGGCAGGGGGTCCTTGGGGAGCTTCCAGGGTCCTGTAGGAGTGAGGTGGGGTATTGTTGGGAGTGACTTACCTGTCCGGTGGGTGAGCACAGGAGCGTCTCGCCGTGCTGCTGTGTCCCTGTCCATGTGTGTGGTTGTGAGGCAGAGGAGGAGCAGCCGCCATCCATGGATGCCCATGGGCTGCTGCTGCGGCCCACAGCCCTCGCTCCCTCGGGTACTCGGTGGCCATGTGTGGCTGGCACTGCCCTTCTGGTCAGCATTGCGGGCTGCTGTGACACCAGGCTGGCTGTGGAACGCAGCCCCCAGCAGTGCTGTGCTCTTGTGACATGGCTGTGCCAGCGGCAGGGTGGTTCTGGAGCTGGTGGCTGCCCTGGTAACGTGGCTGTGACATAGCAGGGCTGGTGCTGCCTGGGATGGGGCTGCTGCCTTCTGCCATGCGTGCAATAAATGATCAGTTGTTCATCCATTAATGTCTGACGGTACTTTGGACATGTCAGCATGAATGTCACTGCCATCTCTGTGAGAGCTGAAAGGCCATCTTTAGCACTGAGGTTTCCCGTTCAATCAAGGGGACTTTAATCTAGAATTACCAGGGAGGGGATCCTCAAACCATCCCCCTTTGAGGCTGCTGATGGTAATGGATGCTGTGGGCCTGGGTTGGATCCCAGGCCAGTAAGAGAGCACCGAAGGTTCAGGATAAGAGAAGATAAGAAGGTAGATCCGCCTCAATGGGAGCCCAACTCAAACGCCTGCACACCAACACGCAGAGCATGGGGACCAAGCAAGAAGCGTGGCAGGTGTGTGTGTGCCTGCAGAGCTCTGATATCATCAGCATCACTGAGATGAGCTGGGATGGCTGTCATGACAGGAGTGTAGGAATGGAGCATGCTCTGGGGGTGTTGTGGCATTCCAGGACCTGACGGGATCAGCATCCCCGTGTTGCTGAACTGCATGCCTTTCCCCCCTTATTTCTGAGCGCTCTGTTCTTCCCATTGTGCTTTTTGAAGGTCCTGGGCAAACAGAGCAGAACAAATCAAGAAGTCTCTTCCGTGTTTAGCGACAGGTTGAGTAATGATTGCTCATGAAATATGAAATTCATCTTTTGGGGCTTAATGTACTTATCACGGGCCCGCGCAGGACTTATTGGCGGAGGCTCTGAAATCGCTGCAGCCCAAACAACGTCCTTTATCTCCCAGATCTGATAAGAGCTGACACTGCGTCATTGAGAATATATCCCAGCTTCGCCCTAATCTGTTGCTTTCAGGGCGCTGAAGGACAGAAGTGCTTTCAGACAGAGCTGATAAAGGCTGTCATAACATTTTAATCCCTCTCACCTCGCTCCTCTAGTTAAAATGTCATTTGCTAAGGAGACCTGAAGCGGAGATGGTTCCGAGCTCTGCACACCATTATAACTTTTTCTGAGCAAACTTTGGAGGGGGGGAATAAATCTATTCCCCAGCTGAGCTCACCGTTGAAACCTTCTGGATGTCAGCGTGCTGCTAAACAAAGCTTTTCCACAGTGGGAGATTGGATGCATCCAAATGGCATTCATATAGATAGATGCTTGCAAATATTTGAGGATAGATTTTCCATCAGGCAACCCTGGAGAAGGCACGGGGACATGGATAGGGAGGAGGAGGGCACATGTGAAGGGCACTGATAGCACCAAGACAGCATTTGTGCCCCCAGGGGTGGAGCAGAGAGAGAGGAGAAGCGCGGCAGAGACCCTACAGAGACCAAGGGGAGAAAGGCGAGGTGGAGAGGAATGGGCCATGGTACCCATCTGCTGTTGTGCCCTGCTGCTTTCAGAGGGCCTCCAGAGAAGCAGGCGAAGGAAAAAGGTCTTCTCTGTTTGTCCCCAGCTGGATGAGTCCCCTCCTGTGCCTCTGTATGGGTCTGGGGCAGGGATGCTGGCGTTGGTCTGGGTGGAGGTGATGAGAAATGTCTGGGTCATCAAGCCCAACTCCTGAATCCACACAGGAGCTGTGCCAACCTCCAGTGCAAGGAGATGCAGAAGCCCTACCTTAGGTTCATAGAAGCCCAAATAAGCCAGATTTTAAGGTGAAATAGACCCCTGATAGGCCCCTTTCCAAAAAACTTCTCATCTTTGGCAGACAAGAGGAAAGCAAGAGAGATTATGCAGTCATGGCACTGAAGGGCATGGTTAGCGGGCATGGTGGGATGGGTTGGGGTAGGACTTGATGAGCTTAGAGGTGATGATTCTGTGATTCTATGGTGCTATGACTGAAGTATGATGGTGATGGGCTGACGATTGGACTTGATGATTCCGGGGGTCTCTTCCAACCTTAATGACTCTATGAGTGGGCACTGTGTTGATGGGCTGACCATTGGACTTGGTGATCTTTGAGATCTTTTCCAACCTTAATGATTCTATGATTCTAAGTAGAGGTGGGAAGAATCGGACATTCCTGATCCTTTGCATTGCGTGTCAATGATCCCGAACAGAACTGGAGCTTGCACACCTTGGCTCTGGCAGGTGGCAGAGACAGAGCAGGTGAAATCTAGGAGCAAACAACTGTGATCCATTGGGATTAAAGAAACGTCGCTTCCCCTTCCAGGTATTGTACTGCGCCTTGCTGCATCAATCAAACCTGGAGCAAAGAGAGGCACAGTTCTCACGTCATCACCAGCAGAGAGGTGACACAGCTGGGATGTGGGGTTCAAGGTGACCTTTGTCCTTCAGTGATGCTGAAGGCATCTTGGCATGTGAGATGATGTGTTGCTCTGGGACCACGGTTGTAAGGACAGGCGGGGCCAGAGGAAATGATGACTTCATTGTTTTCAGGAGAAAAGTTGCAGTTAGCAGCTTAGTGTGCCAAGGCCGTTCCCTGAAAACCCATCTGCAAAGTCACCAGGATTCCCCATACCCGAGGGAGGGATTGCAGGAGACATTCTGGGAAGAAAGGAGGAGCAGCTGAAAAAGGGCCAGAGTCTATGGCAACTCAAGCACGGTGTCAGCTGCATAGAGCATGTCCCAACAAAACCCATTTCCCCCAGTGGTCTCCACCATTCCATCGCACTCCCTGGACTTGTCTGCAGGAGACAGTGACTGGTGGAGCCCACGATCATTTCCAAGCCACGACCATCCCCGTTTGAGAAGCATGCAGATGTGGCACTGAGGGTCATGGTTAATTGTCATGGTGGGGATGAACTGGGGTTGGACTTGGTGAGCTTAGAGGTCTTTTCCAACCTTAATGATTCTTTGATTCTGTGATTCTATAACCGGGATATGATGGGGATGGGTCAACAATTGGACTTGATGATTTTGGAGGTCTATTTCAACCTTAATGACTCTTTGAGTAGGCATGGTACGGATGGGTTGACCACTGGATGCAGTGACCTTAGAGGTGTCTCCCAACCTTAATGACTCTGCAAGTGGGCATGGTAGGGACAGGTTGGCCATTGGACTTGGTGACCTTAGAGGTTTTTTCCAACCTTAATGATTCTGTGATTCTATGACTCTGTGTAGAGATGGGAAGAATGGGATATTATGACTGTGAGTGGGCATGGTGGGGATGGGTTGGCAGCTGGACTCAATGATCTTGGAGGTCATTTCCTTCACGATTCTATGATTCTATAATCTTTTCCCACCCCCTTATAGTGATGCTGGGAGGTCATTCAGCGTACCCATTAAACCTCCTACACGCAGATCACCCCACGCCTCCATGTGTGCTAATTCTGATCCCTTTAGAGTCTAGATTTTGCAGTACAAACACAGGCGTGTAGTGTCACTTGAGACGGAGAGGTTCTAAATGCTTAAAAAATGCTCCTGCACATCTCATCCTGCAATACCATCCCATGCAGCAGGGCCACCAAAATTGCTCAGCAAGGGTCATAGAAGAAGCTGTGATGTACCAGGATGGTCTCTGACCATGCAACCCCTGCAGGAAAGGGGAAAGAGATGCACAAGGGTTAATGTGGAGCTGCCCTGCCTCCTTCTACCAAGAAATTCTATCTATTTTTCTCCAGAAATGTGTACTAATCTGGATCGTCAGGGAAACCATTCCTTCCGCTTGTTTATGGGCTGGGGAGTGCAAGCAATGGGAAACGCAGGGGAAGGGGATGTCCTCCCTCACATCCCCTTCCGTCCAGGGCCACGTTCCACTGCAGGGTGCCCAGTCTCTGTTAGTGGGAAAATGTTCATTATTCTTCTGCTTTTCTCTTCCAGGAAGAGCAGCCAGCACGCAGTCCCCGCGGCCTTTCTACTGGGTCGTGCAGCCTGTAAATATTCTGAGGAGCACAATAGCTCTGCAGGCAGTGGGATTAAACCCTTCCAAAGATAACAGCAGAGCTGTAATTAAACACTGCTTGCAAACGGAGTGGCCAGGTCTTAAAGGATGCAGTTCTGTACAGCACAGCAGATCCTGAGCACCCTCAGACCCCATCATGCTGGCGGCTGGGGAGCACAGGCTGGGGGTGGTGTGAGCCCTGGAGGGTGATGGGGGGTTCAAACCCAGCTCTGATCCCTCCTGGCTCATGCATAGCTGCAATCTTAATTTAATAGCACCTTTTTATCCAGAAGTCCCTACCCGTTGCCTGGGTGCACTTAAATAATAGAAGGGGAGGGACAAACTAAGCAGAAAATCTATGTATCAGTAATAAATAGGGGAGGAAAAAGAATTGGATAAAAGCAAAGTCAGGAGTGAGAGGACCAGGTGGGATGTAAAGGAGGAAGGGAAGCAGTCAGCTGTGGAGGAGGAGGCTCCAGCTCCTTGCTTTCATATTCATCTTCATCTTCCCACTTCCTGCAGCACCTGCAGGATGCACCCACATTGTCAAGAGGAACGTTTTTACTTGGTACAAGTGGTTTTAATTCCATCCATTAATAACCTGCATATGCTGCTGGCCAGCCAAGCGTGCCCTTTCCTGTAAAGCAGAGATCTCTGCCTTGCACAGCAGGGAAGAAATTTAAGTGCTGGTATCATCTGGGCTAGCAGCTGCATCCCAGTGAGACTGCAGCATCACCGACTCACAGGTCACCACTCCATCCCCAGCGTCTACCTCCACCAGCATCAAAGGATCAGGAAGAGATGAGAACTGCTGGGGCACACAGGAACATGTGGTCAGGCATGGTACAGCTGCCTGGGGAGGTGGCAGAGTCACTGTCCTTGGGGGGGTTCAGTGACCGTGGAGGTGTGGCACTGAGGTCATGGTGGGGATGGATTGGGGATGGACTTGAAGGTCTCGGAGGTCTTTCCCTCCGAGAAGGGGGCACACAAGGAGGGATTTGGCTTGGAAATATTGGGGGGGGGGAAGGCTGGGAAGAGAACCCACTGTCGTGGCTGTGCCTCCTTGAGCCAACATGCCCATTCCCTTGCATGGGCACTCAGGACTTGGAGAGACCTGCAGACCATGTACCCAGAGCACTGCTGCTCAGCCATTCTCTGTCACTCTAATTTACTCTGAAAGACAAGGAAAACAAGAAATCACTCAACCATCTGTGATCTGTGCCGATGCTCAGCTCTTCCATCCAGCCCACAAGACTTCCATCACTGCAGAAATGACAACCCATCACCAGGGCTCTCGCATTGCTTGTGTCCCCATGCTGTTTGGTGATGTCCCCCTGGTCAAGGCAGAAAGTAACTGCAGTTCTCCCCCTCTGCTTTTTGCTCGTGTGCACTCCAGCGAGGTCAGTGGGGAGAGAAATGGATGCACCACATGAATCACACAGCTGTCACAGCAAGGAGAGATGGTGCGAGCGCCGTGTATTTAATGTGGCTGTATAAATCAAGCCAAGGAGAAACAGGAACCTTCAGGGCAATCTCAGGTGCAGGGTTGGAAGAAGCTGGATGAGGAGGACAACACAGCACCAGTGTGGGACACGGCCCTGTGTTCAGTGGGAGGTGAAGACGATGGGTTTTGTGCAAGAGCTCGAAGAGCACAGTGGTGTTGTGCGCCTATGGGTGTGTGTCTGTGTGTGCCAAAGAGATCCTCCTTCCCCACAGCCCCCCGTTAGCCTTCAGAACCACTCCAGTGTTGGAGAAAGGCAGTGTGGGAGGATGAGAAGGACAGTAAGAAGAGGAGGAGTGCCAAAAGGATGCGGGGTCCCTTGGACAGGTGCAAGGGATGCACAGCGGGGATCCCTGAGCTGCTCTGGAGCAGAAGCAGTGTAGGAGCAAGCTTTGATCTGACTGATGGTCTGAGTACTGCAAAGCCAGGTTGACCTTGTCCTCCAGACCAAGAGAAATGCTCATATGTACCCATGCACCAGCAGAGGGGAATGATGCAGGTGATATTTAAAGCTAATTCAGTGCTCCAAGTAAAACGTTCCACCTTACAGAGCACCCTAAGAGCCAGAGGATCTGTGGAGATCCCAGTGCTCGGATGGAAGGTATTGCACTGTGAGCTCATCAGCACTTCTGGAGAGCCCAGGAGCTCTCAGAGGAGGGATGCAATCAGTCTGGAGCTCCTGGGAGGTGCTGGGAGGCTGATGAACATCCACAACTCCCAGTGAAGTTCAGTGGTCAACAGCAGGATCCCTGCTCCACCAGGACCACGAAAGCACCATTTCTGCCACAGCTGAGCACCCAAGCCTCATCTGCTAGGAATCAAACTCAGGTTCCAGCCTCCTTGCTCTGCAGCCCTTTGGTGCCATGGGTCTGAGCACGCCGAGCTGCAGACATCCATCCCCAGCATGGCTGGGGGAAGCTCCTGCCCAACCAGCTGTTGTTCTGCCATGAGATTGTTCCCTCTCCTCTGCCGGCATTTTTTGATGACTGTTTTTATGCTTTCTTGCACAGAACGCAGATCAAAATGCCAAAGTGCTGAGTCCAGCCCCCGAGATTACTGAGGAAGAGTATAAAAGTGCACACGTGTCCTGGGAAGAGGGAACTAGCCTTTCCCACTGCATAACTCGGCAGTCCAGAGGCCTTCGGTTTCCTTCCTCAAACTCCCATTGCAGCCAACCCTAACTCTTAAGTGCAGGGAATCCCTGAGCTGCTGCAGCTGCATCGTCCTCAGAGCTGCGATTTATGCACACGTGTGTGCAGGAAAAGCCATCCTTTCTTTTATCCTGGGATCCTCATTAGGAGCAGGAGCTGTGCAGGGACAGGGGCACACAAACTGTGAGCTCGCAGCCGTGAGCGTGATGGAGAGAGAACCTGAGATTTCCTTTGTTTGGCTATGCGATGGTGCAAGCTTTCCTGCTGGAAGGAAAATCTAAAACCCAAAGCAGCGAGCAGACCCAAAACAAACTCTGCCTTCACATCAACAACAACCCACGGTAGACTTTCTGCATGGTTTCCCTGCCTTCTTTTAGGCATTTCTTTCCCTTCCCTCTCCCCCTGGCACCATGGCAGAGCGCTCTGTAGCTCACGCAGGGATGCCCACAGCCAGCCTTATGTGCCTCATACCAGAGCTCAGCTCTGCTGCCTTGAACCAGAGCAGGGAGACGATACCTCACACCCAAACCATCTGCACGGGGCACACCGCTGGGATGTGGGACCTGGGGGAGATGGTGGCTGGCAGCTGGAGCCAGGCAGGATGCCCAAGGGCTTCTCAAACTGCACTGGGAACCTCTGTTAGCTGATCAGATCGGTGTCATTTGTGCTCCAAGGTCCCAGTGGGGCAGATGCAACCCTAAAGCAGCATCAGACACATCCCTGCAGCCCTCTGCCTCTCAGTCTGGAGATTTACAATCTCTCTGCAGCGCACTTTGACGTTCAGTCATCCAAACTAAACTGCACAGCAAAACGGTTTTATCTGCAGTAAACCTCAGCGCCACGGCGCTCAGTGCACAAGGCCGGGTCTCCGCTGGTAAATAACAGGGGTGAGAGGCAGAGCCCTGCCTGTGTCAGCAGGGATGAACTCACTTCCTTCTCCGACCAGCGGGCTGCATCCAAACTGCTCATCTGGCTGAGCTCTGGCCCATGCTGTTATCCAAGCTGCAAGGTCCGGAAAAAACACAGAAGCGTGCCAGGAGGCAACCAGCAGTGAAGAAATAGGGACAGCAATGGGCTCAGCCCCAGCTAGTGGCTGGGGCAGGGAGAGTTTAGCCTTGAGACGGCATATTTCACTTCCACGTTTGCTTTCCTTAAGGGGGAAGAAGCTTAGATCAAGGAAAAAACATGCTGCTTTTGTATGGTGGAGTCACTGAGTGCCTTCGTGTTTTCTAGGATGCAGTATCAGTTCCTCTGTGAACTGCCAAATGTAAGCTGATGTCTCCCTCCCAGTCAAGCAAAACTGGCTTTTTGGTCAAAATAAACTCTTCAGCTGCACAGCATGACCTCAGTTCTGGGAGATACTGGCAGCAGCGAGATCCATCTGAGACACAGCACGGAAACATCTCTGTCAGAGCAACTACCCAGGGGCCAGCCTATAGTTGGGAGCCCCAGATGACGGCTCACGCCCCAACAGCCATCATCCTTCTTGACAAGAACCCAGCTGAAAGCTTACCTGCTTTCCCAAAGGAGCTTCCCAACCTGCAGGACACGTGCATGGCCCAACTCTCCCTTTGGGCACCTTTCCCATATCTGCCCCTGTTGGGTAACCAAGAATTCAAGGAAGGGAGTGTCTCTTGGCACATCCATTCACAGCCCATCAGAGAAACCTGGGGAGGAGGAGGAGGAGGGCTGGAGCGTGCACAGAGGGAAGAGGCGATGCTAAAGGCAGCCTGACTCTGCCAAGATGCTTTGGCACGGCTGCCTGAGCCCATTCCCAGTCCTGCACGAAACTGCATCCTCTCTTTATGACTTCTATAATCATCTTTTCCTCCCTGTGCTGAAATGGGGACGTGAAAACCCCCAGGAAAGTCATCCTGTTTGGTACTTAAAGTCTCCTCTTTTATCCTGGGGAAGGTTTCCCAGCAAGATGCTGAGGATCGGTGCCTGTCAGCTTGCAAAATCCTTGCTATAAAGCTCTCAGCTGGTGAGCCCACAGAGATAACAGTTTGGGGCTGCTGGAGGAGGGGATGCCACTCTTTGCAATTCTTCTTCTCTGTGATCCGATCTTCTGTGCTTCATTCCTCCCAGGTTTCTTCAGAGGCTGGAATAATAGGTGAATTAAAAATCCCAAAGCACAGAGTAAATCGTGACACGGCTGACGTCTGTAATTGAGAGTTCTTTAATTGGCGTGCTTGATTAAAGTCAACTGCTGGTTTTGTGCATGGAAGGCAGGGACTCCAGGAACCCCAAAAAGAGGATAAGAAGGTGATGGGAACAGGGGGGAAAAAAAGAGAAACAATGCAAGATCAAGGAGGAGAATGACAGGAGGTAATCTGTCCATAGATGAAGGGGAAACAAGAAAAGAATGAGAGATTCTGTTTGTGAGTACATCTGCCCCTTTGGGCCAGAAGAGAGGGATTTGTGCTCTCTCAGTGTGAAACGTGGCAGCTATTTCACACCACAAAGTACCAAAGATGAAGGCAGCTTATTAATAAGAATTAAAACCGAGTGGGAAATTGCTTCTCTGTCAGAATAAAGACCCTCAGAAAATCCTTCTGTTAGAACAGGCACAGCTGTGTGAGCACCCCAGGGTGGTGACAAGGGTTGAGAAGAAAAAAGGGCCAGAGCCATGGGGAAAATAATCCCTTTTTGCAAGAAGTAGGAAAAAAATCTGTATCCTTCCCTTCCCGGGAGTGCACTTTATTTGGCCATGTGTATGCTGTTCACTCATCTAGAGGGCAAGATCTGTGAGGAACAGCTGAGGCCTATGGGCTTGTTCAGCCCAGAGAAGAGGAGGAGGCTGAGTAGAGGCCTCATAGCAGCCTGCAGCTCCTCATGGCAACCTTACAGCCCTTCATGGCAGCCTACGTCTCCTCATGGCAGCCCTACAGCTCTTCATGGTGGCCTACAGCACTCTCATGGCCCTGCAGCTCCTCATGGTGGCCTCCAGCTCCTCACGGCAGCCCTACAGGTCTTCATAGAATCACCGAAACCTTAGAGTTGGAGGGGACCGTTAAAGGCCATCTAGTCCAAATCCCCTGCAATGATTCCTCCTCAAGGCAACCCTACAGCTCTTGGTGGTGGCTCACAGCTCCTCGTGGTCCTACAGTTCCTCATCGCCCTATAGCTCCCTCTTGGCCCTACAACTCCTCCTGACCCTACAACTCCTCATGTGCTGCAGCTCATGTGGCCCTACAGCTCTCTCTCTCATGGCTCTCCAGCTTGTCATGGCCCTGTAGGTCCGCATGGCGGCCCTACAGCCCTTCATGGTGGCCTACAGCTCCCTCATGGACCTACAGCTCCTCATGGTGGTCGGCAGGTCCTCATGGCCCTACAGCTCCACATTACCCTACAGCTTTTCATGGTGGTCTACAGCTCCTCACGGCTATACAGGTCTTCATCCCTCTTGGCTCTGCAGCTCCTCCTGGCCCTACAGCTCCTCATGTCCTGCAGCTCCTTGTGGCCTTACAGCCGCTCATGGTGGCCCTACATCTCCCTCAGTGCTCTGCAGCTTTTCATAGCCCTACAGTTCCCCTCTGTCAGAGGAGTTGGACTCAGTGGCCCCCAGAGGTCCCTTCCATCTCTCCAGTTCTGTGACTCCATGAAGGAGAATGGCAATGACAGTAGAAGCCATTAGCTCAAGGCTACAGTTGAGAGATTTTTCCAACTCAAGTGACCTTTTTGTCTTTATATGTGCTCCTTAAGAGCAACCCAGCTGCCTCCAGGTGGGATTTTGGGGCTTTGTGACACTTGAAGAATAAGGATGCTCTCTCTGGTTCCTCAGCCAGCATTTCCACCTCCTCTCATTACGCTCCTGGCTTCTCTCCTGCACCGTGTCTCCAAAAGCTCCGAGCAAGTCTGTTCTCAGAACGCAAACCTGATCTCTGTTATGGATTAATGAACAGGAAGAAGGCAGGACTTGGTGCAAAATGGGATCGTGGGGGTTTTTGTGCCTGGACACTGGCCCATGCTGGGGACATGTCAGCTATGGCACTGGGGATTTCCAGAAATAAATGCATCTTGACCTAGAAACAAACCCAGTGCGTACTGTGAAGAACATTACGGAGGAAAACAGTGCCTCAGAGACCCCTGAGACGGCCACTTTCTGCCAGATGATGCTGCGGCTCGTTGGGAAACAGGGCACCAAAAATAGCTTAGTTGGAGCGTAAATTCTGACCCTCAGAAGTATTTATCTTGAGCAAAACCAGACTGAAGGGTTTGAAGCACAACGCCATTTTCAAATAGCTTTTTTTACCATTTCCTTTAGAATACTTTCAATACATGCGGGGTTATCATGGCAGATAGCACACCCTACCCCATGATCGCTGCTCCAGCACACCCAGCAGTCGCTCATAAACCTCCAGTATTCATTTATTCTTCCCACCATCACCAACAAAACTTTGGTTCAGTGACTTCTAATGGTTTCCTTTGCAAACAGAGAATTGAATCTGACCCGCATCATTTGTACAACTATCAATTGCTTCTCTCTGATGTTTTTCCCCCTCCAGGTCAGTTATGTCTGATTCTCTTTAAGCTTTGATAAATGCGAGGGCTTCTGGCACAGATGAATGGCACATCACACTTTCAGATAGCTCAGGAGCATCTTAATTGCCTTCCTGTTGTCATACATCCTCATTCTTCCCTTTGGTGACAGCCATGTCCCCAGTAATATCACTACAGCTCCTGGAGTGAAGCGGGCTCTGGAGAGCCTCAACCCATTTATCACTGTGATCTCACAGCACCGTGCCACCCCCCATAAGCAACATCCTCTTGCCAGCCATGCCCTGGAGTGCAGGAGCAGCATCACTGCATAACACACATTGTGTTGACTTACCCTTCTTTAGGCC
>PPHD01025042.1:0-11904 GCA_002909625.1 Bambusicola thoracicus
GAGCAGAAGTTTTACTATAATAGCCATGCTAAACTGCTCATTTCTTCTGTATAAAATACACCTTTTCTTCAGTTTCCTAGACTTCTGCATAGGGGTTTACTTCAATGAAAAATAAAACTCCTTGAAGTTTATAAAAAGGAAGTGTTTCAATCTGGTCTTCTCTAAATAATAAAAGAAGCCAAGTGCACTACAGAGCCCAGACATGAAATGACAGATTTAAATAGTACAATACGTTATATCATTACAAATCAAATCTTATACAATTACACAATGCCCAAAAGGAAAAAAACAAAACAGATGCGGAAGGTTATTATCCGCAATTTAAGTCCCCTTAAGTCCCATATTAGGAAATTAAAGAATAGGTCAAAACCGGTCCTACAAAGAAGTTTAAATCTTTTAGGTTTTTTGGAGATTACTTAAAGGGAAGGCAAAGCCTTGATTTGAAGAACACTTCTGATATTCTAAAATAGACAGACAAAGTCAAAAGAAATTTATTCTCACAAGTGGAAATCACAGCTGAAAAATAATACTATACTCCACAGCAAAATTGGTGGCTAACTGATGGGAAATAAATGAATAACAGGCATGTTATTATAAAGATTTCTAATTTTTTTCAGAATTAAGCAGTTGGGAAATCAGCAACAATTTGGATAAGGTCTCATAGTTAACTTTTTGTTGATCATTTTGAAACGTTTCAAAAATTTTAGTGAATTAATATCTCAATTTCATTAAAACAAATGGAAGATTCTGAGAGAGCTGGCTGAATCTTGCACTTTGAGATTATTATTGTTGCAATACCTTGCTCTTTGCTTGCTGCAGTAATACATTTCATTGATCAAAAGAGGGCCTTTTATAATTTTAGCAATGGGAAATTATTTAATTGGTTCTTAATTAGAGCCAGGGCTCTGCTTGCTATTCTCTCGCCTACTGACTGAACACTGATTTTCACTTTCAGAGTGCTTCAGATATGCTTAACTACTTCATGTTTTTTATTCAATCAGCTTCAAAAGATAAACCAGATTTTGTCTTATTACACTTACTGTGATGACAGAAGGCAATAAGAATGAAGCACAAAAATACAGCTAATTTCATTGAGCCTCTTGCTGTATCATATTGAAATCTAAAGTTCATGTAGATGTTAACTCATTTAGCTGTTTCATGCCACTTTGATTTGTCCAGGATATATACTTTCAATAACATGTTAAAGATTCCAAATAAATGGGATATCTGAGTGATCAGTAGGCAAATATGACTTTTCTGCTTCTTCCAGTAAAGACAGATTTAAAACCAATCATCATACTATTTCTTTCCAAGAGAACTGTCTCAATAAATTAAAATTTAAAGGAGCAGTCATGTAAGTTCTATTTCACTGCATTTGATTTTCTGCATTTAAATGATCAGTTCACTCCCAGTTATTTCTGCTTAGTGAATATATATTGGAAAAACAACCTGCATTCAAAGAACCATTGGTATGATAATTTATTCTAACTTTAAATCCAAATTGTAGCTCATTGGGGATCTGATCTCTGTTCTGGTGGAAATGCCCATCATTGGTTTTGTTAATGATTTTCAAATGCTGTAATTCTGTATGAGTACATGCATTAATTTACAAGTAAAACTACCACTGCGATTATACTAGATTTTGCCTACTGTCAAAACCTCAAGAATTAAATTTAGATGAAGATTGAAAGACTCTTGTCTTTAATATGTATAAAGATGAAAATATGAAATGACATCAGCCTTGAGCTGAAATGCTTTTACTCAAAATCTGGAAGACAAAAGCTATGTCATCTATTACTGTTGCTTTGACAGGTTCCTATGGCTAACATAACAGGAGATAAATACAAATTTCTGCAAAACTTATTTTTCAGATAATGCTTTTATTGCTTTAAATAAAGATTTCACTCAGGTGAGTTTCTGTTGTTGTTTTTCTATTGTTTTTGTGGGTTAAAGCTTTTGTTAATGATTACTTGGGACAGCACTGATTGTATTTTTATCTCATTTTATGACTCATAATTAAAACTGGTAAAATCAGTGCAAATAATTTCAGCTTAGGATGCTTCAGATGTTAAAGTCAACCTGTATTAACATAAAAAAAACTATGTTCTTGAACTGTTGGTGGTATATGAAAGTGTTAATGAATAAAGATGAAAGGTATTTTAAAATATTCATGAGATATGTATCTTGTAGTATTGTTGTCTAAGGAGCAAAGATACAAGAGTAAATATTTCACCATTATCCTTTGACACCTATTCAGTCTTTGTAGAAGAGTTGAAAAATCCCTAGAAATTCTTACTTGTTTAATTTGAAATCTGGTTTGTTGCTTTCATTTTAGAGTTTAAAATTAGAAGCAAGTCATCAGAGAAATAGTAGTATTTGGTCATTACTATAGTGGATTTTTGTTTGTTTTATATCATAGGTAAAAGTACATTTTATATTAAGGTTTGACTAATATAGCATCTGATTTACAAGCAAAATAAACTGTTTATTGTAAGGTTTAATAATACAAAAGTGTGTTATTATTTTAAATAAGATTAGTCTTACGTGCTCCTTCCAAACCACCTTTATTAACATGCAGCTCATAGAATACTCATTCTAAAAATGTTGTATGCAGCCTTTGATAATTCAGTGTTTAAAGTGCAGACCTCGTGTAGCATTCAGTAGGGTGGCTGCTCCCTTCAACTGTGGTACAAGTAGATCTTTTGGTGCAAAACAAAAAGGAAAGATAAACCAGCTTGGTTCTAACATGAATTAAGTAATTTAATTGGAGATCCCTATAAAGGTCTGAAATGTGCATAAATCAACTTCTAAAGTAATGAACTACAAACTGATCTGCAAGACAAGAACTGAAATATTTGTTCTTTCCTTCTCTTCAGTAACATTTTGGCATGATTATGACCTCTGATCTGTAATTACCTCTGATCTTTAATTACCAACACTGATAAGAGAGAAAAAGAGATCATCGAATACTGGAGGTAGTGTTTTAAATAGGAAAAACGTAGCAGAGCCCAGTGGTCATCAAGTAAATTGAAGGAAATTAAAATTAAGCTAAAAAATATGTTTTTAATTGTGAAGGTAATTCACAATCAAAAATGTATTTCTAGCTACATAGGGATTTCATCTAAATGAAGATGAGATACAATTCTAAAATATATATTTTTTAATTATAAATTGCTGTGCTAACTGGAGAATATGCTGCATTAAATCTCCAGGTTTCTATTAACCCTATTAACCATAAAATCATCTTTAACTTCACCCTGTTGAAGTTCTCCAACACTAGAGGAGGATAATAGATTTTCCAAATGGGGAAGACTTTCACCTTACATGACTTCTTATGTATAAGTAATCTTTCTGAAATAAGATTACTATGAACAAATTTAATGACAAAATACAATCAATAATACAATGAATGCAGGTCTCCTTATGCACATAATGAAAATACATCTAAACCTGTGAGCACAGAGTCAAAACTAAATGTTAAGTCTAATGTTTTAGAACACCACTAGGACTTCCAATGATCCTTTTGTTGGATATTTACTGAAATTCTTGGATGAAAGTCAAATTACTGATGCTGAATCACAAAAATCCAACTAGGAAAGGATCCATGCTAGCACTCTATTGCTTTTCTTTTACAATTCTGTTCTACCTGGTAGAAGAATAATAATAACTGGACATGCTGTAGTGAATTCTGAAACAAAATCCCTAGCTTTGAGCTTTACTTTATTGAAAAGGTCTAAGGCAAAGTCCGCCTGCCTTTGGAGCTTGGGACACAAAATTTTTTTCTATTTTTTCAAAGGTAAAAATCTCTGAATTGTCTACTTATTTTTAATCCCTTTGAAAGAAAACTCTTTTGAACCTGTTCTTTTTCTACTGAATGATAATCATGTACCTGGCACATGCTGTCTCTGACATATGCACCCACAGCTGTTTTAAAATACTAAATCCTTTAGATATGTTTCCTTTTATACATCAACAGGCATAATTTGTGTAAATGTTACTCAATAAGCAGCCCAATTATAATTTACAAATTTAGAAATGCACTAAATTTTGTTTCTGTTTCAATTAAGTGGTTGTCTAATTATTCTATAAACAGAATTAGCTAACAGATAGGAAACTGAAAATGCAAACAGGAATTAAATCATTCACGAGACTGTTCAATAAAGTTAAAGGCACTGCATGATCTCTTTTACTATTTCAATAAATGTTTTCTTATTTGGGTCTTGATTCAGTAGCATATTTCTGTACCTAAGCAACTCCCAGGGCCCTGAAGGCCAGCTCTACCTGTCTCTGTCCATCCTTGGTCTCTCCAGCTGTGTCCAGACTCCAGCCTCCATACCATCATGGAAGGACTCCAAGAGGAGTGATCTCCAGCTAGAGGTCCTTCCTCCTTGGGAGTCAGCCCTTAAATGGGGTCTAGGAGGTCACTCATGTGAAATTGTGTTCACCTTTGCCCCCTGCAGCTGACTCAGCGCTTGCCTCAGGTGGTCAATCACAGGTTCAGGTTCAACAGTTCCCATACACTTGTGAAGCAACAGTGTTGATATTGAGGAGCAGGGTGTTGAGAAAGATGAAAGAAAGGAAGGAAAAATGATAGAAATAGATACCTAATGTACTTATGCAGAGGAAAGAAAGAGAAATGTGAGCAGCCCAAAAGACTTATGGAGTGAAGAAAGACATCATGTAGTTCAAGACCAGTATTGAAGTTGAGGCAATATTTGAGGTGTGCACTATGGTTTCAAGCCTTTTCTCTAGATATTTGTATTGCCCTTTCTTGAGTCTGTACGTGGAATGATCAGCTATATCACAGTTTGTTTTGTTAGAAATAGATGCTCCCTGAAAGTTGACTGCTTTTATCCTTTATTGATTGCCAGTGTGAGTTCATTCTTGAACAGTCATTGTTTGTTTTACCTACATGGGTAACCATGAGGAAATTATGCACACAGTGTGAAGTATATTACATTACTGGAAAGTGCGTGTATAAATTCAAAAATTCTGAGAGTTCTGCTGTGAAAGTATTTATAGCAGCTGTATGGAGATAATGGTAAAGATTTGCATTTGGTGATTAGGCATGTGTCACTGCAATGATTAGTGTAATTTGTACAACAGGAAATTTGTTTGCTATTATGGGGCTAGGTAGATTTAAGTGAGGGTAGGGTGGTATTTTTCAAAGGCTGAGACTAACAGTTTCAGTTTTTTATATTTTATGTTACATAAGCCAATTAAAATAGTAGTGAAGTTAGAAAATAGTATTTTTTTTTCTTCTTTTAATTTAAAAAAAAGCATTCTGCCTGTATAGAATTATCCACCTTTATAGGCACGCTGTCCTTCAGGGTCTTTCAGTAACTCACACCGTGCATGAGTTCAGTATATAATAATCACTATGGTGATAATCTTTTGAGATACCAGATATCTCTTAAAGTACGTTGGAGTCATTATGAATGCTTGTTGATACTATTTAATTTCACATTTTTTGAGAGATGCAATTCTGATCTACTGTACTTGATGTCTATTTTATAAAATGTTTACTCTGAATTCGTATCTTAATGCAGTATTTATTATAAAATCATAAAATTATAGAATCACTAAGGTTAGAGAAGACTACTAAAATCATCTAGTCCAACCATTAACACATCACCACCATGCCCACTAACCTGGAAACTCAGTGCCACAACTCCACATTTCTTGAACATCTCTAGGGATGGTGATTCCATCACTTCCCTGGGCAGCCTGTTTTAGTGCCTAACCAATTTTTCTGAGAAGAATTTTTTTCTAACATCCACCCTGAACTTCCCCTGGCACAGCTTAAGGCCACTACTTCTCATCCTATCACTAGTCATTTGGAAAAAGAGGCTGAGCCCCACCTCTCTACAACCTCCTTTCAAGTCACTGTAGAGAACAATAAGGACTTCTCTGAGGTTCCTCCAAACTATACAATTCTAGTTCCCCCAGACTTGTTCTTTACACCCTTCACCAGATTAATTGCCCTTCTATGCACATACTCCACCAACTCATTGCTTTCTTGTAGAGAGGGAGCCAAAACTGCACACTTACTCAAGGTACAGCCTCACCAAAGCTGAGTACAGAGAGAAGATCGCTACCTGCTCCTAACGGCTATTTCTGATACAAGCTAGGATGCTGTTCTTGGTCACCTGGGTACACTGCTGGCTCATGTTCAGCCATCTGTCAGCTAACATGTCTGGATCCTTTTCCTCAACAAGTGTGCAACTTTGTCCAAGGCCTTTAGCAGTGCATGGGTTTTTTGTAAGTAAAATGTTTGGCACTTGGTCTTCTTAAAGCTCATGCAACTGTCCTCATCCCATTGATTCAGTCCTATCTAGATCTCTCAGTAGGGCCTTCCTACCCTCACAAAGATCAACAATTCCTTCAACTTGGTGTCATCTATATACTTACTGAGCGTGCACTCAAAATCATCTTCACTTTTTTCATAGGTAAGATAAAATGTAAAATCATTTTCTCAGACAAATAACTGTGATGTAAACACTCACTAAAATATGGCTGAATTTTGTGCAGATAGCTCAGGGACTGGTCTATTGGTCAGTGGCTCAGAGTCTAGATGGAGATCAAGTGGTGACAAGTGGTGGTGAATGGTGTCCCCTAGGTATCAGTACTGGGGCTGATACTCTTTAATATCTTCATCAGACTCTCAGCAAGTCTCCTGAAGACACCAAGCTGTGGGCTACACACCAGAGGGACAGGCTTGAGCAGTGAGCATAGGTGAACCTCATGAGGTTCAACAAATCCAGGTGCAAGGTCTTGCACCTTGGTCAAGGCAACACCCATTACCAATATAAACTGGGGGATGAAAAGATTGAGAGCAGCCCTGGCGAAAAAGACCTGGGGGTAATGGTGGATGGCAAGCTGGTCATGAGCCAGCAATGTGTCCTCACAGCCCAGAAGGCCAACTGTATCCCGGGCTACATCAAAAGATACATGACCAGTGGGTCGAGGGAGGTGATCCTGCCCTGCTGCTCTATGGTAGTGAGGCTTCGCTTGTACTGCTATGTTCAGATGTGGAGTCCTCAGTGGAGTCCTCAGTGCAGGAGAGATATAGACCTGTTGGAACATGTCCAGAAAAGGGCTACAAAAGTGATCGACAGGATGGAACACTTCTCCTGTGAGGACAGGCTGGGAGAGCTGGAGCTCTTCAGCTTGGAGAAGAGAAGGCTGCGAGGTGACCTGATAGTGGCCTTTCTGCATCTAAAGGAGAACTACAGGAAAGAAGGGGATGGAGTCTTTAGCAGGATCTGTGGTGACAGAACAAGGGGAAATGACTTCTAGCTCAGGGAGAGTAGATTTAGGTTAGATATAAGGAAAAAATATTTTACAGTGAGGTTAGTGACGGACTGGAAAAGGTTACCTAGTGTTGTGATTGAAGTCTCATCCCTGGGGACTTTCAAGACAAGTCTGGATAAGGCCCTGGGTAACCTCATCTAGCTGTGCTGTCCCTGTTCATTGCAGGGAAGTTGGACTAGATGGCCCTCACAGATCCCTTCCAACTCTAAGGATTCCATGATTCTATCATTCTATGAACATAGATGTCTTTTCATCAAAAATACCTTGTAACAATATCAGAAAGCTTTTCACCTTCAAATTAAAACAAATATGCCTATGTCAAGAAGTCTAATGCTTTATGTATTGTATTATGTTTTGAGAGACTTAGGTCGTCTTGTGAACTCCATTTCTATGGGTTTGTGTAGCTGAAGACATCTTATTTATACAGTCATATTTTCCCCCTAAGTGAGCAGAGCTGTGTTCGCACTAGCACATGCATTCCTTCTCTTTCTGTCAGATCCCTTAATTCTTTAAGAAAATAAGTATATTTGAGAGCTGAAGTTTTTAACTGATTCTTTCTCTTTTTATTCCTTTTCATGTGATGATTCATAGTCTTGGGGAAAAAGACAAAAAAAAAAAAGACAATATAGAAAGCAACTGGTGTCTTAATCTATTATTCCGCAATAAAGTATAAGGCAATACAAAGCAAAACAAACAAAAAAACCCTATCAATTCTTTGAATTCTTTGATTATTTCCAGACTCAATATTGTACCCATACTAACATTTAGTCAGTAAAGTTAAAGGTAGTATAGCCTCTGAACTGTCAGTATCAGTTTCTGTTATCCCTGTGACAGATGTTTTCAGGGAAATACAATACAATAGACCACTAGAATGAAAAATGTATCTGAGAGCCTTTTTGCACAAAATATCTTATATGCAACATATTGCTGTGTAAAATTATTGGCAGGCAACTTTCATTTTCGCATTAATATCTACTGGAAATGCAGTATAAAATTACATCTTTGATTCTCAACAAAGTTGCAGTTGTATATTTTCATTCTAATGAAGACCAGTAAATCACAGGTCCCATTCTTCAAGGCATAAAAACATGAAAGTGGAGGGTTGGGATTCAGGCATGAAAATCTTCACCTCAGAATAAATACAGCACAGACAGCATGAGGAATGGAAACTTTTAAGAGAAGTATCATTGGTCTGAATGAACTTCCTGTCATAGTTGCTGTATTAGTTATCCTCCTGCTGGAAGCTGCTTCTGGGTTCTTCTTTACTGCATTTATTTTTTCAGACTTCCCACTAAGCTATTTGGAATTGTTCTCTGGACTTCAGTCCCTTTCAAAATTATTTTGGAGGTGTCACTGCTGTATTTATTACTGAAGCTGAATGGTCTAGAGATATGAGGGACATTAAACCCAACAAAGTAAGTATGAGCTCGAGATGGACTACTAATAAATGATGGGGGGGAGGGGAGGGAATAAAAAAAAATGAAGGAATTAAAATAAGAAACTTTCTGACAAACATAGTAGTTGGGAAACTAAGAAGTAGTTATTACAGTTTGAAGGTTTATCATTTGTATCAAGAAAAAGAGCAGCTAGGATTGTTGTATCAGCATGTAGCCATTTGGAATTGCATTTAGATATATCCAAGCAATTTCAATTGGAGTCCCTGTAATGCAGTAAAAAACTCCCTGTAACACATAAAAACAAAGCATTAAACTGAAATTACTTTATTATAATGGCATTGGTTTGCATATACATTCCCAAGTGCCACAGGTGCATGTAATTAATTCTTTCTCATTTGCTGATGATAAGCTCAAATTCTTGTTTCCATTTGTTTTTTGTTTTTTTCTTTGTCATGGCATATTTTAGAAAATTAATTAAAAGACTGGAAGGAATGTAAACAAATGCATTTATTTAAAAAATGGAATTAAACAAAACAAACTTATAATCAGGTGTTTATGCTTACAACTGCCCATCTATTTTGTCATGCTTACTAAATCCCACGAAGCAATTACACATGGCCTCAGAAGTTTGTGAAAGGGTAAATGCTAAATGTAAAAGCCAGTGGAGCTACAAAAAAAATGAAGTTAAGGCAAGGAAGGCTGAGTGGCCTGGAAGGAGACAAACATGAAGAATCACCAAGGTTGGAAAAAACCTTCAAGATCATCCAGTCCAACTGCCCATCTACCACCAATATTTCCCCACTAAAACATGTCCCTTACTACGTCTAAACATTTCTTGAACACCTCCAGGGATGGTGACTCAACTACTTCTCTGGGCAGCACATTCCAGTGTCAAATGATGCTTTAGGTGAAAAAACTTTTTTGTACCATCCAACCTGAATCTCCTCTGGCACAATTTGAGGCCATTCCCTAGTCCTATCTCTAGTTACATGGGAAAGAAGCGAACATCTACCTTGCTGTAACCTCCTTTCTGGTAGCTGTAGAGATCTATATGGTGAGCCTCTTCTTCTCCGTACTCGACAGTACCAATTCTCTCAGCCACTTCTCATAAGACTTGTGCTCCAGATCCCTTCTCAGGACCCACTCCAGAACCTCAGTGTTTTTCTTGTAGCGAGGGGACTAAAACTGAACACAGTACTCACCAGTGCTGAGTACAGAAGGATGGTCACTTCCACACTCCTGCTGGCAACACTCTTTCTGATACAAGTCAGGATGCCATTGACCTTCTTGGCCACCTTGGCACTCTGCTGGCTCATGTTTAGCTGAGCATCAACCAACACCCATTTCTTCCACACAATCTTCCAAACACTCTACCCCAAGCCTGTAATATTACCTGGGCTTGTTGTGGCTAAAGTGCAAGACCCAGCACTTGGTCTTGTTGAATTTCACCCCACTGGCCTCAGCCCAGTAATTCTTCCAGGTCATCAGTAAAGGTATCAAACAGAACAGGCCCCAGTACTAGCCTCTGGGGAACAGCACTCATGACCAGTCACCATTTGGATTTAAGTCCATTTATCACCACTCTTTAGACCCAGTCATTCCGACAGTTCTTTACCTTGCAAAAAGCATACCTGCCCAAGCCACAGCCTGCCAACTTCTCCAGGAGAATACTGTGAGAGGCAGGAGATTACGTCAACAGCCTTTACCTCATCCACCAGGTGAGTCACTCGATCATCACTTTCTTTTCTCTAGAGATTATTTCTTGTGGTTATTTGTTAGCAGGCCCTTAGAAAGCAGAGAGAACCTTTAGACACTGATTCATTTGGATATCAGAATACCATTAAATAGAGACCTCTTCCCTCCCACCTGCCCTTTACTATTCCGTTCATACAATGTCTGTTAAAAACCACAGATATACTGAAAACTACAACAACAACTGTTAATCAGGAAAATACACACAAACCAAATATATGTCAAAAAAAACACTAACTCAAACATATGACTTAGAAGAATGGAATAGGTCACTACTATGTCTTCCACCAGGAGCACAAATCAGACTAACATAGTTCAGAGTAAACAAGCACTCAAACTATACAATGTATGTATATATACAAAATATGTATGATAAGTTAAAATATAAACAGCGCAGAGTTACATTTTTTGTTAGACTGTAATAGATACTGAGAATTCAGATCCAACTTTCACAGCAAAAAAAACTTTTTTACGTACTGAAAATACATAATTCATAGTAAAATCAATGTTGGATTGTTTTGTATTTATGGTAGTGATAGTAACTGAAATATAAATATAATACTGCTCTCACAATGTCCCGCACAGCATAATGGCCTTACTATACACAGTGTGAAGGTTAATCCTATGGGTGTGGAAGAGGCCATAATATTTTGTTGACTTGCTTGGCTGTATATCCAGTGACAGCATTTATTTGGTAGAAAATATTTTTTCAGAGCAAGTCACAAGCTCTATAGATTTTATCCATGATACACTCGGTGTTTGAAAATAGCTCAGCAGCTGCTGCCAGAAAATATTTATTTGCCTTGTAAATACTATTTGTTAATAAATATGTAGTGTTGGTTTATTGCCATATGTTTTACTTTCCAGTAATGCCACAGGATCTACACTGATTAGCTTGTAATGCGATCCTTTCTTGGGACCAAATAAAATGGGCTATTCAGTGGTCTGGGGACATAAAGCTTCACCCATGAAGGAAAATACATTTTCTTCAGACATGCCCTGCTAAGAGTGACTGGTTTCTTAATATTCTAAAAAATAAAACATGGCAACAATTAACAAACTAAACATACTGGATGCTGATTAAGTTTGTTCTTCTAAAAGGCATGAAGAAACATGGAAGAGCCTGGATTCTACTAAAATGTCACCTCTTTTATCCTTCACTTCCTGGGGAAAGAAAGTAGGTAAGTTTAAGACTGGATGACTAACAGCTGAGATGAGAACAAAAACACTGGGGAAAAATATACTAGGTTAACAGATATTTTTTCTCTAAAAAGTTTTATTTTATTTACAAACCAGACTTTTGAGTACTTGGAGATGCTATTTCAAGCTTCTCAAAGAAAAGCATTTATTGTTTTTTATTTATAGTAGATAAAAACCTTATATAAATGAGATCTGTCTTACACCTTATTTCTCGCACCTTTTTTTTTTTTTTTTTTTTTTT
>PPHD01025043.1:0-11904 GCA_002909625.1 Bambusicola thoracicus
GGAGAGGAGAGGAGAGGAGAGGAGAGGAGTTATACAGGCTGGGAATTCAGACCACACTGTGTTTCATGCTCCAGGGTACACTCCAGTGACACAATATTTTTAGATATATAGCAGAACATGGGGAGAAAAGAGGTGGGAAAGTGGTAGGCATGTAGAGCATTAAGCATCCTAAAGTGTTAGGGTTAAGATGAACAGGAGGCATTTGGTCTTGCGTGGTTTTATAAAGGGAAAATTAATGAACAGGAAAATTAGCATTTATCTTTCCAAATCATGTTATTTATAAGAATTTTCATAGATAGAGCTAATCTTTCAACCTTCTTCTCAGCTCAGCAGAAGAACTGTGCAGGGAGATACTGCAGACACAAATTTCAGCCCACAGCTGGGTGAAAATTGTTAAATTTATCAATTTCTGAGTGATATAAATTTTAAAAAGCATTGAAATTATTTGTAGTGCTTAAAAGCCCTGGACTCTAGATGTGGGTAATTCAGAACTGACTAAATGGAACTATGCCATATTAACAACAAAAGCATATCTGATTGTTTGTGTTGAGAAGAATTATGATAAATTTCATCTTAACAGTTAATAAATTTTGGGAAATATTTGAAAACTGAGACTAAGACTGGAAGTGTTTTCCTTCAGAGTGTTGCTATCACAACACTCTTATATAGGCATACACACAATGAATGTAGGCTTGGTGGGTAGATTATTCTAACTTTTGTTTTAACATAATCATACTTCTATAGCTCTTTAGCAGATGTCTATGCAGTTATTTTCTACTAAGTCTTGGTTTCCATAGCTTCTGTTGGATCAAAGCTATTCTGGCAATGACAAAACCAGCCCTGGTATATCTCCCACCGTCTTCTAAACATCAGCGACTTTTCTTTTTAAGGAGAACTAATTTCCAACACAAAGCTATTGCGTGAGAAACCTCATGAAAAGAAAAAAGAAAAAAAAAGTAATTTAAAACTTGTGTGCTAATATCATGCATATAATGAGGACAGAGAGAAATTATGAGCCATTAATCCAGGAAGCAGCAGAGATGAAAGGATAGCTTTAGGGGTTGTGAACTATATAAGAGCTGGCAAAAACTCTGAACACAATACAAATCTTTATTCAGAGAGAAAAAATAAAAGACCATAAAAGTAGCCACAATAAAATCACTTTGCTGTCAAGTGAATTAACAACTTTAAAACAGGATGTTAAATCATATCTGCTACATAACCTGTTTCTTTAAAGTAACCAGATAATGGAATTTTCTTCAAGACTATGTGACTGGAAGCTGTTACAGACTGAACATCCATTAAAAATGACTGAGATTCAGACATTTAAATACTTCATATATCTAAAATAAAGCAGCTCCCCGAGAGGAATTTAAGGCTGAACATAAGAATTTGTAAGATACACCACATTTCATCTGGTAATCAAGCACTGTAGTGACCTTCTACTCCAAAAACTCATAGAATGCTTTCATTGCCTCAGAGGCAATAATTCCCCACTGTTATCATTAGTAGTGGATGTAGGTATACAAATGCCTTGGTTACTAACACGAAGTCTATCTCCAAAATCTGACATAAAGATTTATTTTATCAGTGGATTTCCTCTATGGATCCCCAGGCTATTTCATAAGCCACTGTAGGGCTCAGTTATGCTCTGAATTTCTGATGAATGTTGATAGTGACATTGACCTTTTCAGCACATCAGTGAACTAGAAACGCAGTGATTTTGCTTTAGCCTTTGGGGATATTCACTTGGACTTCCAGAGTTGAACATCTGCTAAGAAAACATGCTGAAGTACCATCTTCCAGTGTCTTTTTCCCATTCTTTAAGCTCAGCCTTACAGGTGAGTTGCCAGCATAGAGGGATCACCAGATAGGAAGGCAAGAAGAAGGTGAAACGGGGATGAAGCTGCAGAAGTTGCTTTAGGGCCCCTGTTTGATTTCTAACAAGAGGATCTATTCCAACACCATCCACCCTTATAAGCAGCAGCATCACTCCTTAGAAAGCAGCGCTGAGGCTGTCAATTCCTACCCCAGAAACACTGGGCTTCACAGCCCTACCCTAATGGCTCCATTTGGACTCCTGCCATTTCAGGGGCAGAGGGTACCCAGATACTCCCTTCTTATTTTTCTACCACAAAATTGCCCTTTGAGGCATTTTCAAACCATTTCAGCTACAAACAAGGGGCATTTTGGGAATCTCTAAGGTTGTGGGAGCTGAGCCAGTGTTTCATAAAATCACAGGATTGTAGAAACTGGAAGAAAACACTGGAGATCACCAAGCCCAGCCCCCCTGCTAAGGCATGTTTGCAGGATTAGAGGAGAGAGAAAGAAAAGCCACTGCAAAGGAGAACTCTGGATGGCATTGAGAATGGTGGTTTGACACCCTCTCCTCTTCCATGCATATGTACACACCCACTGCAATCAAAAAAGCAGTTCCTACTGAACAGCTCCATCTGGGGAAGAATAACACCCAGACAGCACCAGCAAAATGAAAAGTTTTCAATGTTTTATTGCATTTTCTACTCAGAAAGGAATGAGAAAACAGGTCCTGGTTTCTATAGAGCCACGTGGATAACAGAAGGAAAAGTGAGGCATGCTGAGAAACATCTCTGGCCACAAATGCTTCCCGCTGCCAAAGGATAAGCTTGGACACCTCAGCACACAGCAGGAGGCACAGCTTAATGACATCTGTCCATGCCAATTAGTAACTAAGGTTATTGGTTTTTCGAAGTGAGTTGGCAGAGCTGCTGAAGGGACAGGAGCCAGAAGTCTTACCCCAGAAAGTCTCACACATACTGAGCAGAGAGGACAGCCTGACCTCAGAACTCAGTCAGGGCAGGCAGCCCACCGGCAGCCTTCTTGTCCTAAGTTTGGATGCTGGGAGAAGGATGGATTTATGCAACTAGTCCATTGCATCTAAGCCTCAGCTGAAATCAGACAAAGGAGACCATGCTCAAATGGCCCTGGTGAGCTGCTGGCATTTAGCAGGGCAGTGTTACCTGATCAGAACGTGCATGTGACTCAGTACACCATGCACCCACACAACCATGCACCTGTCTACCAGCTGAAGAGACTTACTATCAGCTCTAAAAATAATGTATGCAGACGAACAGAAAACGTTCTAAAGTATAGCTCCATACTCATTTTAACTTGGGGTTATTTGGTCTGCAATCTAAGAATCTAAGGACAGAGGCTGCAACCAACAGCTCTCAGTTACGTTTCGAGCTCTGACTACCTGTAGGGGCTATGCAATTCATTTCACTTTTTTCACTTCTGAAATGGAAGGATGATATTTTTCAGTCACACAGAGACAGTTTGCTTGTGATGCACGAAGAAGATAGAGATTTTCCAATTACACAGTTGGCAGTGAAATAGACTGAAAAGAAAGCAAGAGTGATTGAGACCCAAATTAAAGATTCCGCAGAAGAAAATAGGAGCTAAGAAGATATCCCTTTATTTAGCAAAGAATACACTAAGGCAGCAATGAAAGTTATCCATCCTGATTATTTTTATATGGAAAAAAAGAGTAGAATATAACTTGGTATAGGAGGGAAGATAAAAGGATAATAAACAATATATCATGAGGAAATGCCTACTTAACTAATTTTACAGCCCAAACTGTATAACAGCCATTTCAAAATTGGTTGTGGATTGTACCTCATTGGTTGAGTCTTTATCTGTAAGTTACCACCTTCAGCTAAATGAACATGAGCAAGAGATAAAGTGCATCCTCACAAAGAAACTGCTGTAGGCTGCCCCTTGTGCAGATAGATGCTGACTCCCCTGTGTGTGCTCAGCTGAGATCAGTCAGGACTTTTTTTATTACTACCTCTGAGAAATGTGGGATGATTCATTTGCTAATGTTTATTTGTTGAGTTGAAAACACAAAGAGATAGATAAGTGCTAAATATTTATCATCATAATTCCGGGGCATGCCAGGGAATGGAAATAAAGGCTGGCAAGCAACAGGAAGGAGAGGCTTGTTATGCCAAGAGAAGTCAGCAATCTATACATACCATACCTCCTTATACCATAAAGCAGTAACAATCTGAATCTGATAGGAAGGGAGTTTGAATCTCTGTTATTCTTCTGTCCTTCTTTTAGGCACTTGCTTAGTAATCATAGTAGACAGATCTGTGTTGTTCCAAAAAAAAGACAATTAAAGCCTCAATTCTTCACAGGCACCACCTGCACGTTCTCACAGGGCAGCCTGTGGCAGGCAAGGAGCCTGTATTCAAATGTGAGTGTGGAAATCATGAGTCGATGCATTGCGTACAGAAGATGATCTGTCTCTTGCTGACAACGAGCAGAGCTTCTTTCAGTGCTGAGCTGTGTTGGGTGCAAGTCATGGGACTGGATGCAAAAGTGGGAGGGCTCTGTCATGAATTATTGCACACTCACTTTAGACAAATAAGAGCCAATGGGCAAGTTTATCATGGCCCAGTGACACTTGTAAAATGTTTGACACTTTTCCCCATCCCTTGCATCTCAACATCCCAACAAATACCACGAAATGGACAACTTCTTCTACTCTTACATTAATGCACAGCTATTTGAGGGCAGAAGACAGCAAGAAGATGGCAACTTGCCAGCATTATGTCATGCAATGGTGACCGGTTTTATGTTCGCAGTGTAAGCTCAGTTTCCAGATACAGTGTATATGTTGTTGGGAATGCCAAGACTCCCCTCTCCCCACTAATGAGAACCACCTGTGATAAAAGAAAACCAGTCTCTCCTGTGTGCTGAAGGCTGTTGTTTTTAAGAGTACATCTCTTAGTTTACATCCCTTGTTGTCTATAAAAGGCGTTAGCATGTCTCTTATTTGCATTCCTTTTCTAGTGAAGGGGAAGATTGAGCCATCAGTCACCAGTAGCACAACTACAGCAACATCAGGTATGTACAATGCACAGGCCACATACTGCCCAGCTCAGCTCATCATGTGGCCACCCCTGACCCTGTGCCATCATGGTGGTGGCTTTGCCCCACTGAGCGACCTGGCCTGGCCCTGGGCACACACCCATCGCTCAGCAACAGCCAAACCATCAGTGTGCTACTAACGTCACCTGAGCTGTGGCATGAGTGTGGCATGCAGGCTCCAATTCATCACTGGTGAAAACGCATAGCTAATGGTGGTAACTATATTGAAAAATAGTACTTTGTAGCTGAGAATTTGTTCCATCAAGCAGAGTTGCTGCTCATTGGATCTGCTGTAGTTTGCATGTAAATTAATGAGGCACTACTTTCGGAGTAAACTACATATATACAGCCCAAAACAACTCCTCTTCACTCAGTGTGGCCCATGCAAGCCAAAAAGTTGAACATGCATGAGTAACATGATCAAAGTTGTGCTTACTTCTACCAAGACTGGCTTTGGCACTTGGTGGGAGGTGAGAGTAATGGAGGACACCAGTGGCTATGGGGATGGAGAGCCGCTGTACTGACCGACAGAGAAATTGCTGCAGTCTACCTACTAGTTCTGCTACTGCTTTTTTCCAGAGAATTGCAAACATGCTGTAAATTCTTTCACAAACAGGAATTTGCTGATTTTAAAGAACTGCAGTATGCAGTGAAAAGAGATGGCTATTAATAACCAAGTGAAAGCCAGCAAGGGCATATAACTATTAAGTCTACACTCACTTCCCCATTGTCACTACTGGACTTCCACCAAAACCTAAGCTAACCATTCTAAATCAATGATGATACAACTCTGCTATAAGGTGATAGCAGAGTAGATATTTGTTGCGTGCCAGCTAATAAGTGAATCCCCAAGGAATCCCTCCAAACGTGCACTGAAAGAGGTTGATTCATTTTGGATGAACTTCTGAATGCCCATGTAATAGACACAAAGCTGGAAATCTCACAGGAGTGAGCAGGTTTGCAACATCTCCAAGTCTTTCCTGCTGCAACTGACTGGGAACTCCACCAGTGCTTCTCCAGTTGCATTTGGTTATTCCAGACAGCGCTAACAGGATGGCTAACAGCATAGAACTCAGAATATAAAAGATTAAATTAACTTTCTGCAGTCTTATAAAAAGTTCAATTTTAAACTAAATTCTGGGCTAGGCTCACTCAATAGCACTATTTCTTTGCCAGTCACCTTGAGCAGTTCTTGATATAAACCACACCAGCTTGTTCCAGTGAAGTAAGACTCCAAAAGGGAACAAAAGAATATGGAAGGTTTGTTAAGAAACAGTACAACTCTCTCTTAGGAATGAGAAATAAACTTAATGGAAAAGTTCAGAAGACTTCCTACGTTGTTTTTTTAGTATTCCTTGGTTCACTTTTTTCAACTCTTATTTTCAACTCTTATTTTCAACCCTTCTGCCATACAGCCATTAATGCATTTAACAGCTCACCAGCCTCAGCTATAGGTGTTTTATGGGATGTAGGATGATAATGTTAATCTTTCTATTCAGAGCAGTCTGTTGTTTCTGTCTGTCAATAAAACTAAAGTTTCCCCATCAAGTTCATGCAACTTCACTTGCAATTTATTTAACCTCCTTGTTCACTTAGGCAGGGGCTAGAGAAACCATTCAGAGTCCAAAGCCTCGCAGAGAATTTGCACAATCCATGAGCAAAGGGATAAAAATCTTGCAACTTCTGGTAAGAAGAGACTAAGAGTAACATTTAACTTGATAAGATAAACAGTAGAACTTATGTATAAGACAGGTCTTACAAAATGAAATCGTCAAGAACTGTCACAGCTCTCTTCTTCAAAGATATCTTAGTCTTGTTTTGAGATTTTCCCTTCATCTTAATCCCACTGCATTACTCTACTTTGTTGTACTGAACACTACTGACTGTCCACTCATCGCTAGCTGCCGTGGTTTTCAGAAACAAAGTATGTGCTGTCGTGCTGTCTGTGAACAAGAGCTTTTATATCTGACCTTTTCCTAATAAAATCTGGTCGGCTTCAATTAGATCTGACAAAAAAGGTCTTCTCAAAAACATGAAAATCTGAGGTTTTTTTAAAATGTACTAACCCTGTAGAGAGAAGAGATGGTACAAATGCCTCTCATGAAAGTACCCATCCCACAGAATTAAAACACTTGTGTGAAAGATCTGTCTCAACCATGGCAATCTTTGAATCATTTCAGACACCAGATAAAAAATATTAGGTAGTTAATAAGAAACGAGTGTTCAGCTGATAGAAAATTGTTCATTGTATGGTACTGAAATGTTTCCTAGCACTGAGAAGTTCACTTTGTGTGGTGTACAAAGTTCTGGGTCAAAACGTCCATTGTAGAATCATGCAATTCCATACAGCATTTATAGTGGGCTATCAATCTTCTAGTTTAGAAAGCGATTACAATAATAGCAAGGATGGTTGCTGTCTTTTGTCAACAGGAGCCTGAACTTGCGTTTCTAAGCTGTTAACAGAATCATTCACTTCCTTTGTAAAATGATTTAGAAAATAAAGATAAGGAAGCTGAAGATAAAGCAGTAAGAAAGGACATAAACTAAAGTCTTCTATCTAAGTAGTATTAATAGTCTCCTAAGCTGTGATGTGATACAGCTAATATGAAGCTCAGCTGCAAAACAATAATACAGCACTGCATAAGAATCACATCAATCACCTAAACTGTGCAAGAGAAAAATCCTGGCTCTCAAAGTCAAACCAGCCATAGTGACAAAAGTAGTGGCCAGTATGGCATGGTTTGGAGCATGCTCTGAAAGAACAAATTGTGCTTTTGCTGGCAGAGGAAAATGGAAACAGAGCAAGGGCATGGCATGTGTCTTTGCATGGCATGTATCCAGAGGTCTCTGTCCTGACAGCAAGTGTTGTAGTGCCATGGTGGTAAGTGGCCAAGAAATCAGGCAGAAGGCACAAAAGCCATCCCAGTCAAAGGGCAGCTCAATATAGGACACACAAATGAACTTCACTCTATCTTACCAAACACTGCCTCAAGAACAGTCAGAGAGCAACTCCACAAATCACAGAAATTCATACGGGGGTATGAATACTCTGCTACTCCCAGGTGAGCCACCCTCGAGGCAGGTGACAAAGACGGTCTGCAGCAAGGGCTGGTAGTGGGAGCAACTCAAGGGAAATGCTGTTGCCCAGCTCTCAGTTCCAACTGTGTTGCAAATGCAGCAAGAGATCAGTGCCTTACCCTGCAGTGACGCAGACACTGCCAACAAGGGAATCAATCAGCATTATCATGCTATTTTGGCAATATCTTCTATCTGGCTGAGATTTTATTGGCACCTCTATCCTTTAATTTCAGAAAAAGATTACAACTGGGTATACCACCCCTATCTGACAGCTCCAGGAATGTTCTGAGGCTGTGCTTAGACCCTATACTCTGAATATCCAGGGCCTTTGGGCTATAGATTCCAAATGCAGATATTAGCTTTTTGAAAGTTCAGGTGGAAAATTTTGGACTGAACTCATCTCAGATGAATCTAAAGAACACCTGGACATTCTGAATCCATATCTGTAGAAATACTCCTCCCCCATCAAGTAAGAAGTTTGTTACCAATCACCGTAAGACCTATTTAAAAATCCTTTCCTGGAAGAGATTTATAGGCAATTTTCTGAAGAAAATTTCCTGTTTAAGACAGCCTGAGACTTGCTTTCCCCACTCAGACTGCAGTGAAGCGAACAGCTGTTAATTCCACATTCACTTACAGAAGCTGTGAAATGATGTACCCCAGTCAAGTGGCTGGCACTCCCTGGACTCCCAGGTTTGCTTCAATTCATAAGGGTGATTTCTTCCTATAGATAAGGCCGTTTTTGATTAAACTATTTTGAACATTACTTGCCTGAAAACTACAAGCAATGTAAGACCTACACGTAAGACCAATGGCAGATCTAAATCTCCAAGGCAGCACATAGCTTTTAGTTTAAATCTGATTGTGGGATTTTTAAACAAATAAGCATATAAGCAAAGTTTTGGACAGGAATAACTTTACTAACTCAAGATAAACTTCATACCACTGCACTGATCCCATTTCTTCATGTTGGCAAGGCTTTATCATTGCCCTCATTACATCCTTTTGCCAAAACAAGCTGCAACAGGAAGAAAGGAGGCAGCAATCTGAAAAACGACACGATATTATTGTGTATTTTTTCAGGCTGTGACACTGTGTACATAATTTCTAAAGGCATTTTAGCTAATTGACTTGTTTTTATTAAATCAGGTGAAAAGAATTTTATGGAAGAAGTATGATATTTTCCGAATTTTGTTTTAAATGGGTACTTCTCACCATTATCTCTGTAAATCAATAATTCTGTGATTGATACAGCAGCAAGTCGACACACAGGGTAATTATTTGAAATGAAGGTGTGAAAGGAGTGTGCTTGTTTTATTTTTCAGAGATTGGGTAGTATTCAACCAGTGCAAACTTATGCAACTAGATAACTCCTATCTGAAGGGCAGATTTGCCTTATTAAGACCAGTCCCCCTGCTCCACTTAGGTCACCGCTTTCCCGAGCAGTCAGAGCACTGCTTTGAATGATTGCTCCTCACATCTCCACTGCAGGCAGGTCTGCAGAAGAAAAGCTGTGAAGACTAGAGGAAGCTTCACGCAAGCTCTTCACTAGAGTACCTGACATATTAGCTACACTTCAGTTTTTCATTGCCCTACATGTTTTCCAGTCTGCACATCCAATCTGCACAAATCTGCGTGGCATTTAAATGTGTGTTCGTGTCATTTCTATATGCCCATTACAGAACCAGAAAGCCACAACAGTAGATTTGAAACTCTGTAGAAGATCAATGTCTCCATGCTTGGTAACAACAATACAACAAATACAAAGTGCTGTGTTATCATAATACTCTATTGCAGAGTGGTGGTTACAGTATTTTACTTGCAGAATCTCATACAGTTCCAGAGCAGAACACTTAAGTTCACCAAACCAGACCAGACAGAAGGTATTTCCCTGGGTTTATTTCAGACCATTCCTTTCAACAGAATTAATTTCCTCTGGCAACACTGTTCAATCACTTCTTACAATCACAGTTACTGAGTTTTGAGTTGAAGTGTTCTTATAAGGAAGGAGCTGCTCAAGCACAATTCAAACCTAAGTTGACAAATATTAACTTGAGCACTTTTCCAGCTTGTCTGGGTACAGTCTATCTAGTCTGAAAGCTGTCAATGGAGTGGCATGCTGAGTGCATTATTATTTAGAGACAACACATCTTAATGTGAACCTGAAACAACTGGCAGATTTCTTGTGGACGTGAGATCTGGAACCCAGAAATATCAATGTCAGCCTTATGCTCTGCAGAGAGGAGAAATATCCACCTACCCTTGCATCTTAGGAGATCTTAACCTGAGGGTTGAGCCCTCAAAACTTTCAAGAAAAATAACAGCCCTTCTTCCTTGCGTTTCCCTACTTTGTTTGTGGATTAAGTTCCACCTCTAATGGCTCTAAAGTTAACAGATGCAAATACATGAACCTCTTCTACATTTTTGAACACAGTGAGTTTTCTGCAGTTAAATAAGGAGAGTTCATACAACTGTGTAAACATGAGAACAATCTTTTCTCCTCCTTTTGCAAGAAGACATTAAAATAAAATATTCTGGGTGAGAACATTAGACAAAAATACTGATAATCAAATTATTTTCCCAATGTATAATTTACCCATTCAAGACATCTGCTAGTATTAATGGGATCTCTGAATATTTAGCTCTGTTTCAAACCAAGATAGCACATAAAATAGCAAGGCTTCAATTTTTTTCTGGGATGTGAAACTCTAAAATACCTTCTCTGTACCATACCAGTACATGTTACTCTCAATTTCCTTCTGCTCTAGCTGCTGCTTATATGCCAGTTGTAGTCCGGTCATTAAAAGCTTTATCAGTGGCTTTTCCTTATCCTCAAATTTGCACATTCAAGCACTGAATACCTGCCTTGATGCTCATCAAACAGTTCTCCCTAGAAGCAGATAAAAGAAAATTCACAGAAGAATCGTGACTGGGGAAAGAAGAAAATAACTACTACACCTTCTGCTGAAGATGCTATCAGTGTTTTGTATCTTCAGATACGATTTCCTATGTAATTTAGAAGATAGTTCTTCACATCATAGATGTAAAAAAGCAGAGTGCAAAAGAGTGCAATTTCAACACAAAATCTGCAGAGAGATTACACAATTCTTGCTTAAACAAAGCCTGGCAAGAACAGAAGTTTCAAAACCCAACAACAGGACTTTTTTATAATCCAAAGCCTGAAGGTGCTTTGTCTTTCTGCAGCAAGATAATTTGCATGCAATCATATTTTTAATTTCAAAACGGAGTGACTAAGCTGAGGTGGTATCTGTGCACTAAATGAAGTTTAATCATAAAATGTAGAATTACTCTATTAACAAAAAATAACACAGAAACTAAGCTGGAGAATAAATGAATTGAAAATTTAAGTTGATTAAAGTTAATAATAAATATATTAAAATGAAGAGACTTTTACACCTGATGCATCAGATGAAATGTTTTGTTTCTTTTACGAATACACGGAGAGTTCTGAGTATTTCAGCAAGTCAGAACTAGAAATCACTCATTCTCCCATATTGACCTCTAGGTGGCATAAGAGAACCAAAACGAAGTAAACCTTTTTCTGCTTCTCCTGGTAATCCTATGCCCTCCAAAATCAGCTTCCTCAAATCAGCAGTCCCAACATCACAGAATATACAACTATTAATCTGTACTAAATAACATGTCAAAATAAGTATTAAAGTACCAGCTACTATGGCTAAGCAGCTCAAAAAGTAAAAACAAACAACAACAACAACAAAAAACAGCTTTTTTTTTTCACTGCTTTTAATTAAGTGCTTTAAAATAGAATCAAAGAATCACAGAATCACCAAGGTTGGAAAAGACCCACAGGATCACCCAGTCCAACCATCCACCCATCACCAATGGTTCTTGCTAAACCATGTCCCTCAACACAACGTCCAAACGTTC
>PPHD01025045.1:0-11903 GCA_002909625.1 Bambusicola thoracicus
AGGAATGAAAATACAAGGTGAGATAAAGTATTGGATTCAATGAGCTGTGTGGGTTCCAGTCCAGCTCCATTGGCCATGTAATGACATTACATGCAGGGTCTGGGCACTGTTTCACTAAAAGCAGAGAGACATTCAGCATCTGGTGGTGAATGCTGCCTCATCTGCTGGAACTGATGCAGTGGGCCCCATTGAACCATGTCACACTTGTACATCAATCCACATGAGATCCAAACACCACCAGCTACAGATGACATCCTCAGCACCACCAATTAAATCAACAGGAATTCACATGGCTCTCAGGTGTGCTGTTGGCACAGGACTGCTGTCATGCACCCCATTAACGAGCAATTAGAGTTCCTGAGGTATGATATGGTAATAAGGATAGATTCTTGACACTGAAACTGTTCACAACTTGAGTTTGAATTCCAGGGAGAAGGCAATTTCTCAGTACAAAGTTCCAGTTATTCTTGGCTCGAGGACAAGTCTATCTATAGTCATTGCAGCAGGCTGTGGCATGGCATGGTGGGTTTGTGCCAGAAAACGGGGAGCTAATTATGCTGAAAGCATCTGACGTGCAGACAAACTGTAATCAATACACACAGAGATCACCTACACCAGCACTGCTTTTCCTTGTCTCTCCTATGAGTGCAGGAGGGAGCAGGGTAGGAGCTCACCATGCCACTCCTATGCTACATATTATGTATTTAGGGAAATACTCTGGGTTTTGCAGCTGGCTTGTAAAACTTCAGGGAGATGCTGTTAAAGTTAATTCTTCTGCCAAGGAATGAGGTGGTTCCATGTACCTGGTCAAATGGCAACAGCTTCTGGTGAGAGCTGAAAGCTTCTCGAAGCAGAGCTCAGTCATTAACACAAGTTAATGAATTGTTTTCCACTTACAGGGCCACAGGTCCTTCTGTTCCCACAATTCATACCCCTCTCACACCATCCACAAGCAAGTAAATGAATAAAAAGATCCGTTTCTGCTGTTTTTCCCCCCTCTTTATATGTATATATATGTATATATTTAATTGGCATTAAAAGAATCGCGCCTTCTGATATGGATCCTCTGTGACACCTGTACAAATAACTTATAATCCATCTACACCATTTACAGCTGTACAAAGTCAGCCCTGGACACCACAGACCACTCTCCAACCCATGGTCTCATGGCTTTGTGAGCTGCTGCCTGCTGTGCCAGGGGCCACGTGCCCCCAGCAAAGGAGCCCAGCGAGTCGGAGGTGTGCAGTGCCACGGGTCACCACTTTGAGCCCAGTGTTACCATATGCAGCAGCTCGGAGGGGAAGGAGGTTGGGGCAAGCAGATGTTTCTTGACACATTTCTGATCCTCCTTTCCAACTTCAGCCCCATCCAAGGGCGAAGCTCTTGGTGCTGTCCTGGCGTTGGTTGGCGTTTTTGAGGGGAGATGACAAACTGCACTGAAGAACCGAAGATGGTTGCTGAGACCTTCCAGGTTCCTGCACTGGGATGTTGAGGTGCTGTGATGCTGCTGCCCATCAACTACCGGTGCTGGTTTGGGGTTAAATGCTCTTTAGGACCTGGAGGCTCTTTACGCTGCTAAACAACCCATCACACACCAACAGTTCCAGAGTTGCTTCGCCTCCTGCAATGCATTCCAGTGCTAGTTTTGGGATGTGTGGTGCATCCAAAGTGAGAGTGCATAAACCCTGAGCTTGGGAAAAGGAACCAAAGCTGCCTGCTGTGCCAAGGCAACAACGAGGGGCAGCAGCAGGAGGGCTTTGTGGGGCCCAACCAGCCAGGGCAACCCCCAGGCGTGGAGGGAAGCATCTCCAGGCTTGGATATCTGTGCTCCAGGGATGCCCTGTGGGTGACACTGGAAGAGCTGCTGTGTGCACATGCAAGGCTGGAGGACTCCTCCCTGGGGCAGGGGATCCAAGCCGAGCTGCTGGCAGCTGAGAGAATCAAAGCTGATAGTGTCATGGAAGGGTGCCATGGATCCCACACCCCCTCCAATGTGAATTTACAGAAGACTCTCTGGAGACACCCCAGATACCACAGACTGTATTCAGAGAGACAACCAATGCATACCGTGTTTCTTCCATGACTTCAGCAAAGATGGGCCTCAGACACGTTCCTCCATAAAGCTGCATTGATGTGAGCCTGTTTCCAAACCAGGGAGGGCTCCCACACCCTGACAGCAGCAGGGGGAAGGAACAGAGGGGTCTCCCAGGGGGTTCTGCAGGCTTCTCAGAACAAAGCCAGGCTGTGCTGCCTGGGCAGCCTGAGTTCATCACTGCCAAATATTGCACTGGATTTCCCATGTCCCTGAAACAACAGCGGGTGTCCCACTGACGACATGCATCGGACACACGGGCACGCCAGGCCAGGAGATGCCACCGCAGTAAATATTAGTGCTAGCGACTGCTCTCCGATCCACAAGCGCAGCAAGCACCATCACCTCAGCTCTATTTTCCCCACTCCTTCCCCTGAAATGAAGAGCTTGGAGGTTTTTCATGACTTGTGCAAAAGGTCAAAATCTCTCAGTCCTGCAGGAGAGCTCTGCCCTGGCAGGGAGCTCAGGCTGCGGCCACCACGGCCATTCCTCGGCACACGGCTGTCCTCCCTGAGCCCTGCCCACCTCTGCCTTTAGAAACACCACCCTGGTGGCAAAGCCACCGTTGGCAGCTTCTTAGTGTGCTCTCCTTTTCCATTTCTTCTATCACGACCCAGGCGCCGCATCTTTCACATCAGCTTTTTCCTCCTTTTCTTCACTGGATGACGCCTGCGAACGTGTTGATGGGCAGCAGCAGAGACTTGGGCATGTATTTCACAAGTCCCACATCCTCTGCTTCTTGCAGGCTGAATTTCATCGTCCTTGACTTCTGCAGGCAGTAGCTGGGCTCTAGGCAAGGAGACACTTCCAGGCTGCAGGAGGACAAGAACGCGATCACTGCTCATGCAAAGCTGCCCTTGAGGGCCAGAATCTGATCTCAGAATGAATCCCAACTCTCTGCTCTGACTGCAGAGCGGGGGCTGCCACACAGAGCTGTGCAGCTGCTTTTATGCTTTCAGAGTGGTTGTGGCTGGGAGCAGATGTGTACCAGCATTTAAACACAAAAGCAGTGGCCTCAGCCTTGCTTACTTCAGTCCTCAGAGATTCCCACCTCACCTGTGCTCCACACCAACCACAACCCCTGCCTGTTCCTTCCAGCACTTCATGTATCACTATCACCACTGCAGCCACACTGATCCCTGACTTTTGACAGGGCTGATTCCTCTGTCCTGACCTCCACATGCCTGAGATACCCCAGGAAGGACCGCAGTCTGTGTAGAGAGCATCAGCCCCACAACACAGTCTTTCAGATCTAAGCTCTTGGATGCACTTGCCCATCTACTCTCTTAATGACAGCACCTTACTTAAAATAGAAGAACCCTTTTTTTCCCACACCACCACCCCACAGTGCAAAGCTAGGAGAGCACGACCCTGCAGACACCCAAGGTCAGGCTGGACGGGACTCTGAGCACCTGACTGAGTTGGACCAGCTGGCCTTTAAGGGTCCCTTTCAACTCAGACAGGTCTCCGATTGCACGGTTCTTGGACTCTGCCCTGCTTTCCCAGGATGGGCATCCTCACCTGACCACACTCCTGTAGGTCCTTCTGCTGTCCTTGTCCAGACACAGTGTGAAGGGCCTCTGCTCCGTGCTCCTGATTTTGATGCTGCACGTCTTCAACTTGTTTGCCACCGTCTGGGTTGGGAGAGGAGGAAGAGCTCAGTGAGTGCCTCACGCACCTGGCATGAGTGGTGCATATGGAGGAGACAACTGGCAGATACGAAGGGGAAAAAATGATGACATTCTCATTCAGTTTAAACTTCAGAAGTGATGCAAGGTGGCTGCTTCCAAGATGGAAGGGTCTCTCTCTCTTTCAACGATCACAGCCCAAGCTTGCAAGGGCAGATTGTTCCAATTGGCCAAATCTGCACAGGTTGGAAGGTCTGGGATGCCTGATGTGGGGCATGGCCTTCTCTCCTGGTGGACTTTGGTGGGCAACACGGGCTGCAGCACGTTGGTGCTTCCAAAAGCCAGAATAACCAAAAGAGTACTGGTTATCTGAAAACACCAGCTGAGAGACTGAAGGCTCAATGGCAACCCAAAATGGCCAAGGCATGATAATACTTATTGACACCCAAACTGTAGGGACACGTCCTCGCAGGTCAGCACATCCTCTGCCTGGCCTCTCATGTGAAACCAAAGGAGCCCGGGAGAACATCCATCCCTCTGATGTGCTGATCAGACTTCATTATAGACTGATAGACTGAATAGACTGATTAGAACTTCACTGAAGCTCCTGTTTCCTGTTTATGCTTCGTTAAAGCATTGCTGTAACAGCCCCTACTCTGGTGGATGTGTCAATATGTCAATATGTGTCAATATGGATTGACACAGGTGGTCTGGAGAGGACTGCAGCTGGAGGTGCGGAGCTAACGGGGTTGATCCCAAACCTACAGATCCCATCCCACACCCAAGCAGAGCCAGGATGACTAAAGGACTAAGCCTCATTTCTCCACTCCACCCCTTGAATCACGCAGTCACCATGGAAGTTCGGTACTTCAGGGTGTCCTGAGACAGCGTGTGATGTGGTATTGAGCAGCTGGGACAGCATATGGGATTTGACTTGAGAAAATAGACTTTTCCAGGGAACACCCAGCCATGGAAACTCCCAGAGCCTTCCCCTCCCATGGAGAATTCCCCCTTCCCTGTGGTTGTAAGGGCTTTCCATTCACTGGCCAGCCCTCCCAGGGTCAGGAGCACCCGCGGCCACTTACTGAGAAGGACCGTCCTGACAAGTTGTTGATCCTAACAACTTCGGTGATGTTCACATTTAGACACGCCAGATCTGCAACAGAAGCGGTATGTCAGACTTGGACAGCCAGGCACAAATGACACTGAGTACTATGGCCAAATTCACCCTATGGAGCACCAGAAATCTCAGCAAAGCTTGCTCTCAAGCAGAGAAACCCACCTTCAGCCGTGTTGGCAGGGATGGCCTTCATTGAGAGACCCGTGGAGCGCAGGGACAGTGACACTTCCTTTGCCCGGTCACTCACCACGACCTGTGGGGAAGGAAGGCTCTGTTCATTCAGTCAGGCCGTGGGGTGGCTCTGGGGAGCTTTGGGGCAGTTTTTCACAAGTACAGGGATAGCCAACAGTCCATCAGAACCTCTCTGTCCTCTTCTGGAGTGTAATTCCAGGAAAAGAAGGAGGGCCAGATCACTGCTTTTGGAAGGTCCGTGCCATGCCTGCAGACGTGGGAACGCTGGGTGCCCAGAGCCACACTCACCTTCCTGTATGTTACAGTCAGATCTATGCCAGGGCCATCCAGGGTCGTCTTCTTCTTGGTTGGGTTTACCTCTGCAAGGGGAGGACCAAGAAGGATGGAGGTGTCACTCATCCCACCCACCTCAGGGCAGAGGACAGCAGTGCAGGGGACAAGCCACTCTGTAGGCACGCTGGAGGCTGTGTGCCACCAAAAGGTTCGGTGAGACGGACTCACTGTAGGGTCTGTGCTCAACCCCAATGGCAAACATCCACTGGATCAGGCACTGGGTACAGACCAGCCCTCAGGCACTCCTGTGCCTCGTGACATCACCACCACCCTAATGCCCCTATCATCACATGCCAAGGAAGGAGATGGAGGAATTCAGGGTGGCTCCTGATCCCTGGGGAGTGAGGGCTGTGCCCATGGCGAGGCCATGGCTGGTGTAGCCCCAGCTGTGGGGTTGCACAGGGAGCAAACGCACCTCTGGCGGAGATGCTGTCCTGCACCTGGGCACACAGCTCCGTCAGGAACACATCCTCAGCCGGCTCCTGTGCTGAACTGCTGAAGAAAACCTGAAAGAGAGGGGAATCTTTGAGAACGCTCACCCTGTGCCATCACAGAGGGACTGGGGCAGCAAAAGGTTGTCCTGAGTGCCCCAGTGGGACATCGTCAAAGCGAATCCGTCACCTCACCACGGGGGACAGATGGGATGGGGGAGCTGATTTTGCTTTCCGAAGCACAGGAGCACTGCGCGCCTCGCAGTGCACAGCCACGGACCCTCACCGCTGGGTGTCACTGCGTGCTCACAGATGGCTGCTCCCAGCAGATGCCCGGTGCTGGGGCAGCAGCTGCCAGCCTGACCATAGGAGCTGCCTTAACTGCGAGGCCGGTCATTTCTCCCTGAATCGGCCGCTCACATCAGATCTATGCAGTACTCTTTGAGCAAAATATGAAGGTAAGGTCCTGGAGAGCTTCTGCTCGCCCTCCACCCAGCTCCTGTGGGGCGCCATCCCCACCTCCAGGAAAGCACTCTGCAGCCAAAGAGGAACAGTGTGATCTTAACCAAAACAGCAAAGCAGGCTCTGTGCTTCCAGATCATGCTCTTTGCATGACAGCAGGGCAGTCTGAGAGCCTCTATATGCAAACCACATCTGGAAGCAGTTCCTCTTCCCCCATTTGAGTCACTGCTCTTTCATTCGCTCCTACTTTCAGTCTTGGAGGAGAAAATTCAGAGGGAAAACAAAATCCTCAGCAACTCACATTGCGGATCAGGTGCTTGCAAGCTACACGTTATTAACTCAAGTCTTGGTGATGCTCCACCAATATTTAACGAAGCTCCTCCAGCTCTTTGCAAGCCATGCGCCTGTTTGCTCATGCAACGGCTGCTCCTTTGCTGCAATAGATCACCACGTTGGCTGCGGGCAGCTTAGAAAGAGATATGTGCACTGATACCACCCTGAGCTTTGAAGGGGGAAACTGGCAGAGGAGCAGATGGAGGGCTGATACTTCAGGACCAAAAACAGAAGTTCTCTGTGCTTGTATCAAATACCAGGTCTCACCCTGCTGCCATTTCAGAGAAAAGCTGGCAGGAAACTAAAATAAATTAGCATTGCAGGAAACCCTGCAAAGACTTTGTAAGGTTTTGGTGAAGCCATCCAGAGAACCCTTGTTTGATTGCAACACCTAAAGCAGCAGGAGGTGCCAGAGCTGCTGAGCAAACCCGTGTCCAGCAGAGCAGGGCGCACGGAGTAATGCCAGCGTTTGCTTTGCTGACCTTCAAGATCCCAAAATAGCCTCTCCAGGATCACTGACCTATCTGTACCCATAACCTTACCCCCAGTCCTGACCACTGATCTGGGAGCCTGGTGAGAAGGGGGAGGGCTGGGGGGCACCGGGACCAACTCAGAGCTGCCCAAATCCTGCTGATCCCATGCGCTTTGCAGAGCACTGCCAGCAACAGGGAGCAAACATCGGCAGTGCCACAGGACAGCACGGCACCCACAGAACCCACCTTCACTGCGTACACCTGGAAGCAGACAGGCTGGGCGCCCATGCGGACGTAGTAGGCAATCACATCAGTGATGAAGAGATCAGTCACCAGATGCTTGCTCGGAGAGGAAGGCTGAGGGGGGGGAAATTGCAGTGAGGATCAGCCCCGGTCAATGCCTTCCTACCAAGGAAGGGGCAGTGAGCTCAGCTGCTCTGCCATGACCAGCCAAAGAAAATGGGAGCCAATGGGAGAGGTGCAGGCTTGCCCCCACCTCCCCACACTTCTTGCAGGCTCAAACATTTCTTTGTGGCACGTTTCTCGCTGGCTCAAACTGCCAGGAAATGAGAGCTGGGGTATTACAGCAAATGCCTCGTTTACATTTGCATTCTTGAAATATGCCATTTCCTGTCCCTCGGCCAAAAAAAACCCCCATCATAGAAAATGGGTCTCGTGGGCTCAACACCAACCCCGGCTGCCTGCAAGGCGTAAGCCCCCATCTGGGGCACACGTGGGCTTTGCAGGCACGAGCTCAGCCCTGCGGGTTTTTGGGCAAGGGATCAGTGCTGGGGGGTGGGGAGGGTTCCTCGTACCATGGTGGCCAGCTTGGGGATCATGTGGCACAGCGTGTTGATGTTGCTCTCATACCAGGGATCGGCTCTGCCCAGGTAGGCAGCCACCTCGCAGAGCTCCTCGGGGCTGGTGGCAGAGGGGCTCTGTGGAGAAACACAGCTCAGGGCACGGCCACGGCTCACACCTCATGGGAGGCAGAAGGAGGCACTCACGGGGGTCAGTCCCTGGGATCCCCATCCCTCCTCCTCCAGCAGTGACCAGACTCACCGCAGCTGCCAGCATGCCCGGCTGCCCGGTCACCGGCACGTAGTAGAACTGCAGGTTTAGCCTTGGGGTCAGGAAGACACGTCGTGTCTCTCGCTTCCTTGAAAGGGAAGAAAATAAATATAGCCATGCCTGAAAGGTGAAGGGGGAGGAAAGCAGTGCCAGGAGATGACAGCAGCTCTGCAACAGAAGCACACACCATCCTCGCTCGCCTCCTGCGCCCAATGGAACACAGCAGCAGCAATGCCCCCACATTCCCAAATCCAGACTGAAGGGTTTATGGGATGTCCCATTAGGCTCATTAGGTTCCTTCCCTTGTGCACTGGAAAAATTCTTGCCTGGTTTTACTGTTTTGTTTTTTTTTTAATCTATCTTAGGCACAGAATGGAAAACCTCCACGTGTGCACCATGCAGCCAGTGAAGATGGCAGCTGTTCACCATAAGAATGATGAAGCACTGACACACGTTGTCCAGAGAAGCTGTGGATGTCCCATCCCTGGAGGCGTTCAACAGTGAGCTGGGTGGGGTTTTGGGCAATGTGGTCTAGTGAAAGACTTCCCTGCCTACAGCATGGGGGTGAGACTGGATGGTCTTTGAGGGTCCCTTCCAACCCAAACCATTCCAGCATTCATTCCAAGATGTATGCACTCAGGTGCAGAACATCCAGCTCCAATCCTGCCCCAGCTAACCCTGGCTCCCAGCCCATCCCCAGGCACAATGGCTGCTGCCACCAAGCAAAGCCCCCACTCTGACCCCCCTCCCCCTGGCAGCTGCTCACCGCAGGGAGTGGTAGGCCTGGGCCAGGCGCCCCAGGATGCGGTCATCCCCCAGCAGCACAATGCGGGCAGTGTGCAGCCTCAGCAGTGGGGCCGTGGGCTCAGTAGGGATCCCCACTCTCCTCTGCACCTTGGCTGCAGGCTTCGCCCCGGGGCCGTTGCAGCCGGTCTGCAGGAAGGCCACGCTCTCCAGCGGCGAGGGTTTTTTTTTAATGCCACCTTTCCTATGGAGCCGGGATTGCTCTGTGTCAGCACTGCACGGGGCAAAGGGCTCCTCGGCACTCGGCGGCAGGTCCCGCTCGATGCCGCTGTCGGTAGAGAGCACGGAGAAGCGGGTCTGCTCGCAGCACTCGCAGTCTGAAATGATGTCCTGGATCTCGAAGTTGTCCAGGTCCTGGCTCAGGCGATCCGGCTCGCAGCTCTGCGACAGCGGGCGGATGAACAGCACCAGCTCCTTCCCTGCAGGCAGGAGGAGCTCAGGGAGGGAGCCGCGGCCAGGCTCAGGCTGAGCCTTCGTCCTGCCCCAGCTCCCAACCACAGGGCCACCAGCAGCTCCGGATCGCCCTTCCAGCCCCATTTCCCAGCTCAGCACCACTGTCACCGGGTGCTTTGCATGCACTTCACAGGGGTGCCCTGCTTGTCTTTCCCTCCCAGCCCAGCCCTGGTGCCTCACTCACAGAGCTGATCATCTTCTGTCCAGAGGTGGAAGCTGATGTTGGGGTTGGGCAGCGGGGTGCCCTGCAGCCCTTCCAGGGGAGCATCGCCTGCGGGAACAAGGGTGCTCATAGCACGTGGAGCAGGCAGTGCACAAAACCCACTGGTGCTCTGCTTCAGCTGTGGGAATAGTCCCGAGCCCTGGGGGCTCTCCCACCCCATCACTTCTGGCCAAACACAAGGCTGTAATCACAGTCCCCTCCTCTCATAAACTGCACAAATGAAGGTCTGTACGCACCCTGGGAAAGGGAGAGGTGACATGGGACACTGCAGACAGCAGGGAGCTTGCAGAACAAATAACATCCATTTTATGGATGGGCTCTGGAAGGGCAATGGTGAGGATGGGCAGCACGGCGGGGGCTCACCTGGTGGCGAGGAGCTGAGGATGGCACTGTAGATGCTCTGCAGCCTTTCCACGTGCTGCCCGCGGTCTGCAGCCACTTGGCTCCCCGTGCACTCGACGGCCATCACCACCTCCTGGAACCAGTGCTCAACTTCGCTGCTGGGCATGCCCTGCCACAGAGGTGCCGTCAGTGCCCCCAGGTGTAAGAGGAGATGCTCCATGGGCAGAGCGTTGGAAGACGGCAAATGGACCCTGTGCAAACAGGCTCATGGATGAGCCCGTATTGCAGCCCCAGTGCCCAGTGGGACTATTAGGAGACCACACCGGGGCCCATACGAGTGCTGCTGGTTACCTGGAGCCGCATCCTCAAGGCGCTGAGGTCACAGCCCTCGCCCAGGGCTGCCTGCACAGTGTGGGTAATCACAAAGCACATACACGCCCGCGGGCTCTGGGAGACACGGGCTGCCTCCGTGTCAGTGAGCAGAGCCTTGCAGATGGCTTCAGAGAGCAGCTCCGGGTCGGCGAAGATGAAAATCCTGCATAGGTGTGGTAGATGGGGACATCAACATGCAATCAACAAACTGCCTCCCCCCAGCACACACCCTGCCATGGAGTTTGCCTCCAAGTTGTCTGTGCACCCAACATCAATTCAGGGTGCAAGGAAAGGGACAGCTTCATTGGAGAATTCAGAGGATGTGGGGAAAATAAGAGTGATGATATGTCTGAAGAGGTACTACTCACTTTTCCTGGTAGGGGTAGGGGTCGCTTCTAAGGCTTTGTTCGGAAATCACCATCCTTTGGTAGAGCATCCCTAACAAAAGTGAGAAAATCAGTGCACAGGGGTTGGGAGCACGAGGCAGAACAACCTGGCCTGGCTCGCGGGAAGGGCTCCAAGTGGGTCAGCACTGATGGGAAGGGGGAGGTAAGGGCCAGGAGTCGGCCCTGGGTTAAATATAACCACGGACAAAGATAGGCCACGCAACAGAAAAGTCCTTCTATTCATGGATAATTTCCTGTATTTCCCTTCCTTTGTTTAGAGGATTATGAGCTCAGAGGAGAGCTTGGTGCAGGAGGAAAGGCTGACTGCTGGCCATGGCCATGGGGCCACATCGGGGATGGTGCTGGGTGTGGGGGATGTGAAGAGCACCATTCCAAGTGTGGAGGGATGTGCTTCACCCCACCTGGCCCCGGGGTGAGAAAGACATAAGTGTCCCATCCAGCTACAAATACCCACCCAAAACCAGGAAAAGGGAACTCTTCCATCCAAATGTATCCTGAACACCTAAGGCTGGGCCAGATCTGCATACAAACCCCCCAAACTCAGGGGCAGAGGAGGGGAGTGTTGTACCTGGTGCTGTCCTTTCCATCTTCAGCCTGGCAGCGTAGTCCAAACCAATGGTGCAGAAAGGCTTGGGCAGGGTGAGCAGCTTCTTGCAGAAATCGTACACTCTGCTGCAGAGCTCGTCGGAGATGCAGGGAGCCTGGGGTGAGAGAGGGGCAGCTAATGAGATGATGCAGACAGTGACCCCAAATGGGGTCTCCATGACAGATCCTAGGAGGGGAGGGCAGGACCGGGCAACAGGATGGTGGTGGTGCCTCCAGCAGCACCCACTGAAGGCTGGGGGATGCATTCTGGCCAGGTTTGGAAAGGTGCTTGGGCAAATGGACCATCCTACACCATCGGCACCAAGAAAAGGGGGAAGGACCCACGTGGGAGGACCTTCCCTCCCAAAGGTGCCATTATTTCGGACATCACACTGGGAAATGTGTGTCCATCTGTGGCAGTGCAGGGCTTGGCTGGGCTGTTTCAGTACAGGAATAGGTTGTCCCTCCCCTGCCTTCTGATTTCCCAGGATCTTGCCCCACAGAGGTTACCTTGATCAAGGCGTACATCAGCGTGTGCAGCAGAGGGATGATGTAATGCCTGTAGTCACCTCGCTCTGCCTG
>PPHD01025046.1:0-10296 GCA_002909625.1 Bambusicola thoracicus
TCTCATCAGGAAAAGCTCTCCTTTAGAAATAACTTTCACAACAGCGCTACAAAGATGAACTTTATGCATCCATCATCAAGTAACCATGGATGGAATCAGTGAGTCCAGAAGCCACCTAAATTAAAAAACAAAAACAAAAACAAAACAAAACAAAACAAAACAAAACAAAAAAACCAGCGGGGTTAGGAATGCCTGGAATGCATTCTGATCTTGTAGATGCTTCATGGCAAACCCATTGTCCCCACAGTTACAGATGCCAACCTGTGGGACAGGAAGATTAAGTTTGCACTGATGGACATGTCAAATAGTGTCAAGGAGAAGCAATTCGTACTTCAGTAAGAGCTCAATAGTCTATCAGTGCTAGCACTGTCTTTGCGGGTTCTTATGCTGGTATGGGCAAGGGGCACCCCATTGCTAGACAACTGGGTCACAAATGAATTGATAGAAAGATAGCATAGGGACTATTCCAGGGGGAACAATTTACAAAATAGCTTTAATTAACCAAGTAAGACACATTTCTGCCGATGATAAACAATATACCCCTGAAGCTGAATGGGAAAAGACAACTAAAAGCACTGGGCATAATTGACAGAGCTTTGGTAGTGCATGAGGGACTGCAGAAGTGGCTTGTTCAGGAGGAGGTCAGGGACCACCCAGTGGTGGTCATAGCTGGGCCCAGCTAGCCGCAAAACAGTACAAAATGTAGCAAATTACAAAAAAGAATATGGTGCCTCTGAGAGGTATGTTTAAGAAAGGGTTGTAGCTACTATGGGAAAGAGATGTCAAGGAAAAGAGAAGACCTTCAGGCAAAGGCAAGAGAGAGGTAAGTAGGTACCTGAGCAGGAGCAAAGCAGAGACATGCCTGAGCCAGGCCGGAGGAAAGAGACACCAGAGCCAGTCACAGGACAGAGCCATCTGAGCAGGGCAGCACCACAGAAGACATAGGAGGCGATACACTCCTACACAGGCTGCAGTCTCTGCAGATGTGCAAGAGCATCCAAGTAGGAAACAAGGAGCTGCTAAGGCAAAGCACACCAATAGAGTGACCTCAGCCTCCCACACCTCTATCATGTCATCCAAGGGAAGTAATGCAGCATTCAGCAAGGGGATGGGAGACCAGTAAGGGTACCCAGAGGTATCCAGGGTAAAGCTGAGGTGTGTTTCCTAACTTTTTGTTTAATTGATTCTTTATCTCTCATTGTCAGAATCAGTAATTAGAAGTTTCTTAATTGGCCATAAATTAAATTAAATTAAATTCCATCTTGCCTGTGACACTATTGATGTAACTAAAATTAGTACAGGCCAACAAGCCTGTGAGGAATGGTTAGAGAGCTACACAAATGGCTGGAATGTGATGGGAATTTGGATCTGTTCCAATGTGCAGTCAAACCACTGTCACATGCTCCTGCTAAAAGAATAGTTTAGCATAATTGTGCCAATTTTGCTAAACTATGGTTTGGGGCATCACACAGGGCCACCAATATGCTAACATAACAAAAGGGAAAGCATCATGAGAAACCTCATAAATAGATCATGTAGGCCTTATGCAGAGAACTAACAAGTGACAGCAGCATATCCTGACTGATAATAAGAGGCTTGGGAAAAATGCATACCCTGTATGGAGTTGCACAGCATTTTCTCCAGTAACAGGATTAAAATATTGTTTTTTTCTACACTCCCACTGTCTCAAGAAACACAAACTGATAATGGATTCCATTTTAAAAATAAAGAGGTACACGGACAAAAGTTCTGTGGTGGACCCTCCACCTATCTTATCAACCACGGAGTAATGGTACTGCAGAAAGACAGAATGGTCTGCTAAAACAAATATTCACAGACAAAATCTTACAGACAATTTAATGGAATTTAGATGATCATCCAGTAGGAAATATTTGAAAAGTTGTGGCAGCCAGATGAAGTTCCTGGTGACTGAAAAAAGGCAACACAACATCCATTTTTAAGAAGGATAAAAATGATGACCCAGGGAACAACCAACCTATCAGTCTCACTCTTGTGCAGGGAAAGTTCATGGAGCAGATCCTCCTGGAAGCTGTGCTAAGGCACATGGAAGACAGGGAGGTGGTATGGGAGAACCAACACTGCTTCATCAAGGGCAAATCCTGCTTGACCAACATAGTAGCTTTCCATGATGGCGTTAGTGCATCAATGAACCAAGGAATAACAACTAATGTCATCTATCTGGACTTCAGTAACCTGCCTTTGACACAGTATCTCAGAACATCCTTCTCTCCAAATTGGAAATATATGGATTTGATGGGTGGACTGTTCATTGGGCAAAGAACTATCTGCAGTATTGAACCCAGAGAGTGGCGGTCAATGGCTCAATATCTGGATGGAGATCACTGACGAGTGGTGTCCCCCAGGGGTCAGTGCTGGCACAGATACTCTTAAATATCTTCATCAGTGACATTGACAGTGGGGTTGAGTGCACCTTCAGCAAGTTTACAGATCACACCAAGCTGTATAATGAGGTCAGCATGCCCAAGGGACAGTATGCTATCCAGAGGGACCTGGATAGGTTTGAGCAGTGGGCCCAGGAGAACCTCATGAGGTTCAACAAATCCAAGTGCGAGGTCTTGCACATGTGTCACGGCAACTCCCACTACCAATACAAGCTGAGGTATGAAAGGACTGAGCACAGCCCTCCCAAAAAGGAGCTGAGGGTACTGGTGTGTGGGAAGCTGGACATGAGCCAGCAGTGTGCCCTTGCAGCCCAGAAAGCCAACCATATCCTGGGCTGCATCAAAAATGCATGGTCAGCAGGGCGAGGGAGGTGATCCTGCTCCTCTACTCTGCACTGGTGAGATCTTACCTGGAGTACTGCATCCAGATGTGGAGTCCTTGGCACAGGAGACATACAGACCTATTGGAGCATGTCCAGAGTAGGGCCACAAAAATGATCCAAGGGATGGAGCACGTCTCCTCTGAGGACAGGCAGAGAGAGCTGGGGCTGTTCAGGCTGGAGAATAGAAGGCTCTGAGGTGACCTGGTAGTGGCCTTTCAGTATCTGAAGGGGAACTACAGGAAGGAAGGGGACAGACTCTTCAGCAGGGTCTGTGGTGATAGGACAAGAAGAAATCGTTTCAGACTTGAAGAGTGGAGATTTAGGTTTGGATATAAGGAAAAAGTCTTTTACAGTGAGGGTGGGGATGCACAGGAACAGTTTGCCTAGAGATGTAGTGGAAGCCTCATCCCTGGAGACACTCAAGATCAGGCTGAACCATGCTCTGGACAAACTGATCTAGCTGTGGGTACTCCTGTTCATTGCAGGGGGGTTGAACTAGATGACCTTTAAAGGTCTCTTCCAACTCTGAAGATTCTATGATTCTATTAGAAGCCCTTCTAATAAAGGATTCAACTTCAATAACCTATCCAACCCATTTACACTAACTCTAATCCACATGAAGTACAGGAGACAAAAGAGTACTTGTCCACTCTGCATAAGGAACTCATGGGCTTACCTTATTGTGCAATCATGAAAAGATTTGAATAAAAATAACAGGGAAGAATTATTAATAGATGAGAGGTGTGTGTGTATTTTTATATTCTGGATTTCTCCATTAATTTATAATGAGAGTCACACCTACACCCTACTCTGACATTCTGCTTATTTCTCAGGTCCAAGACCAATAGCTGATTGGACTCTATGCTAAGGGACTAGAGCCAGCTTTCATTCTACTTTTAACTTGAATAACTGGAAGTCCAGTTATGGACCATGCTAACATGTCTTACCCAATGGTCTTGCAAATAGTTCTGCAGGGAACAAGTAATTTTACTACAATATAATTAACCTTACCTACAAGTTTTATAAGCATCCACAGTGCTTTCCAGACATTTTCTAAAGCAGAACCTAAACGCTTTAAGAGCTATTTCTGCTTTCCTCAGCTACAGCGATACATACACCCTAAATAAGACTAAAATAACACTGTTAATTCTTAAGATGCAGTCTAGATAGTATGGAGTTAACTTTCACATCAGTTGTATTCCATCAGAATACGCATCTAAGCTACTGCAAAATGCTTGTATAGGAAAACGTGGCACATATGTACCAGGAGATAAAACAAATACCAAAATTAACATTACAGGGCAGAATTTAACTTCCACTGACTGAATTTTGTCTCTCCTTTTTACTGAACAGTTTCAAGGGGCACGGGAGTACTTTACATAGCGAGCTTTCAAAACAGAACAAATCAGTGCTAACTACTGTGGTAATTAAACTTGGCACTTTCTGTGAACTTTCTATGCCTAAACAAGCTACCTGCATGACTAGTCCCTGAGGTCCAGCTTGTAATCAGAAATTCGATGTTTGCAGGTGGCTGTGATGTTGTTTTTGGCTTTCCTGTAATAATGTCATTTCAGACAAACTGAATTTGCTTTTTAATGCTGAAAGTCCACAAACCACTTTCTCACTTATTAAATGAAGCAAGAAACTCCAGAAACTTTTACAAGGAAGTCTCAGTTTTGTCTGTGAGATAGTATGTCCACTTAGTAAGACAGAATCCAATTGAAATAAAATTTCCACTCTCTTGAAAAGCAGGTGGAGCTCTTTCTCCTTGCATGCTTTAATAGCTCTGAGAAAGGAGAGGCCTCTGGATTTCAGCACTAATTTGATTTCAGATTAATTATCATCTGTTAATCAGTCTTGTTAGCATAAGTAAATGAGTAGTATGTTAAAGTGATCTAGGAAGATTTGGAATCCTTACAGAGATGCTGCTAATATCACAATTTAAATACACATTCCTATGCTGTTCCCTCTACTGCAGCTTGTGCTATCTATTAGACACTAATTGCAAGTTACATGAGAAAATGCGTATGTTGAGGAAGGGAGAACAAAGCAGCATCTTGCACTGCTGTACAGCTTTCAGTGACAGCCAGGCGAATGGAGGAGGATGAGAAGCATACCCTGTTGGCTCATATCCAATCTTATCTCAGTCTCCAGTGGATAGCCTACACGTGTCTAAAACAAAGGTATGTGGTTAGACCCTCACAGCAAAAACAAACAAACAAAAAAAGATGTTGCTGGAGAGAAATCTCTGCATCCATACAGTTTACAATTCTGCTTGGGACTCCTCTCAGGTAGGTATCTCAGAATTCAACACAATCTTCTACATGTAGTAGTCGTCTGTGCTTACCTACATTGCTTAATAACAGAATGCACAAATACAGAAATATTAGGTCACTTAGGTAAAAGGAATTTTTCAGATAGCTAACAGTCTAGCGATGCAAGAGCCTAGCTAGCAGAGACATGGAGACAGTCAGGCAGTACAGCAAAACAAAGCCAAGCTGTCTCAGGTCAGTTATTTTGTATCTTGAAACATTTACCACGTTCCAGATTACTGACGGGTATTTCTCATTCTGTTGTTTGTTGGCTTTTCTTATTTTTCATTTTGTTCAAATTCTGACATTTTGGTGATGTAAAAATGTCTTCGAAAGTAAGAAATACGTAACATATACTCCAAATGGCTTTAGATTTTCTAATGTAGACATTGACTACAGCAAAGGATATCAAGTATGAAAAGAAATTAAAGAGCTAACTGAACAAATCTTCTGTGCTGAAGCCCATAGTATTATTCATCGCAACACCTGTAAGGATACTACTGCTTTTCCTGAGCTGAGCACAACTGGGCTGGCAGACAGGATCTTATTGGAATGCTTCTGCACTGAACCTCATTCCCTGCAATTAAATACGGTCGGCATGCCTCCAGAATGCATATGTGGCCTACAGAAATAATAAAGCAAATTTAACACTTCTTAAGTAAGTGAAATTCCACTGTATTTTTATGGTAATAGTATGTGGATATATGTCAAAAAGCACAAGAACAAATGAAATAGAGGAAATTGCTGCCCAAGACTCAAAAACATAGCTTGACTCCATCAAAGACAAATCACAAATTGTAACTTTCAACTACCACAAAAGCCAATAAAATAAGACAATGAAAAAGGATCCATTTTTTTGTCTACAGCATGAAATGTGGGCAGAAGGGAAACAACATGTATGGCCCATTCCAAGACCTAATTCTATTCCATGGATGCCAACAGAGATTCAGGGTAGTCAAAAGCAGTCAAAGATACATCTGAAGTATCATATAAATTGTCTATGCTCTGTAGAATGCTTGAAACATTCTTCCATGGTTCAGATGCCTTGATGCTCCAGGGAATGTGAATGCTGAACATTTTTCCCTTTAAGCTCCACTGTTAGACTGTGAAGGAGCAGTGCCTTTTCTGCATTATGTTTTACCATAAAAAAACTTCTGAAATGGAAGAGCCAACACTTATCCCTTTTAAAGCTTGGCTGAACAAAATGAAGCCACATATGGACAGAACTGTTTAAAGATTGGATTCCAAGCTCAGGAGTGTGTTAGGAGAAATGGGTCAGCTTTTTGCTCTGTTTTTTTCACCCACTCCGAAGGCCGACTAGTCCTCTATGAGCAGCCCCCATTTTTCTACAGGGAAAGAAAAAAGAAATGATGAAGTCATCCCAAATTATTTTCTTCAACTCCTCCATCAAGGGAAGAAAAGAGAGCAACATTACGTCAAGACTTAATTTTGTGTCTGACCCATGCTGCAAATGGGTCATTTTTGTGTCAAGCCATAGCGACTTGATCAAGAAGCTCTATATTTCAATATACGCCTCTCTAAATTTCCACAGATAATTAAAGTCTCTGGGGCTCACTTGAGTGTTTTGTCTGAAATTACAAAAAGCAAACAAATGCTTGTCCTCCAACTGCTTGTTAACCAGGAGAAAAGTCAGGGTCATACGCTAGATACTAGAAAAAAAAATCTGAACAATTACAAACTAAGTGAGAACAGTCCATGGACTGAATGATGCAAGGACCCTGGCTGGAGAAATCACACAAAAGAGCTGATGATTATGACTTTATCATACATCATTTATTTATTTATTACTTACTTATTATTACCTCTTACTTTTGCTTTCTTATTGTGCAACCAAGCTATACATTCTAATGTATGCAGTACATAACTATTCCAGAGTTAGAGTTGTAGTGCTGAAATTCAGAGACCCACATCTTAGAAAACGTGGCATCAGTATGAAAGTTTTAATGCCAACAAATTGCCTTCAGCTAGTTGTGAAGGGGCTTAATGAAAGTATCTGAAACTTAGCAAAATGGATGTAGTATATAGATAAAACTAGCTAAATGTAATTATTTTTGCATTAGTACAATATTGCTAAGAGATGGCTATCTTCATGTACAGAATACCAGGATTGACTTATTTTGTAGAGGGGCTTTGGGAATTAAAGAGAAAATGGTAGTAATGGCGGAGGAATCTTGGAGAATTGTTGTAGAGCTTTGGGAATGGTATCTGCTATATCTCCATGTAGGGTGATTTTGCAAAACATCAGGAAACACGCAGTTCAACACTGAACTCAGCAGCTGCTGAGCAATTTTTACAGAAACCCATTAGTTAAAAATTATATACCACTTTCATTTTCCGCATGAGGTAATCTGAACCAAAAAGTGCTCATTAGCCAACATTGTAGCACCTGTGAGTCCTCCTGATCTTTTTGGAGTGTAGAACTGATCCACTGGCTGGTGAGTCTGCTGTACTGCTTTAATTCAGGTGCTAATGAATTAAATTACTAGTGGCTACCTTTGCCACCCTCTCTGTGGTTTCTTCTTGGAAGCTTCTCATGCTGTCTCATAGCTGTGGCATGGCTCCCAGCATGGTTTGCAAGACATAGGCCCTTGGCAGAGCACTGTCTGTGAGCTTCCAGCGGGCCACTGAGGACTTTATCACCTCTACTGGGTGAAAATCTCATCAATTTCTGGGACATTCCTGTGTCATGGAAAGCTACTGCTAGGTCCAAAGGAACACAGGTGCGAATGTCCACCTGCTGTTTGCTCTGAATTCAAGATCTCTGGTGGAGTTTTTGATACTGACCATGTGAGGTGTGTAAAGCTGTGGTAGCCAGTGCTCCCCATATGAACAACAGACACTTACTGGAGGGACTCTTGGGAGCCCTTGGCTCCTAGCTGTCACAGTTGTTTTGGTGCACAGGATGGAGTTATCTTCCAGCACTGGAAGAAGCTGAAGGCCTGTACGACACTGGATAAGGCCTGGCCTTCCAGTACCCCAAGGCCATGGCCTCTGCTCACTGAAAACACAAGAACTGCCAGTGACTCTGTGGAGATTTCTGCTCTGGAAAATAAATTGGAAATCTAGATGGAAATCTGAGAACTGAAGGATGAGCTGAGGCACGACTGAGATTGGCAGCCTGCATGAAATCTCCAAAGGAATTTATCGCATAAGCATCCTTAACAGTGTGTTGAAATTACAGATGAACATCATACCTTTCCTGTCAGCACCCTTCCATTTTTTTTAAAATTTTATGTTTCCTTTCTTTCCTGTTATGCCTGGATCCAGAGTTTTGGATACATATGCTACAGATTTATCCCGGAATAAGCTCCTACAATGCCATCACTGCTCAGAAATAATGCTGGGAATGTTTCACGCCCCTCTCCAGAAGTGTGGACGAGTTTTTCTACTCCCCTTTGGCTTCATGGTGAGGCTGCACTCAGCCAGGCACAGCTGATGAATCCACAACAAATCCTTGCATCCTGTTTCATAAACACAGCAGAAGCAGGAAGCAATGGACTGTGCCTGGTGTGTGGGTGGGTGTTTGCTGGAGTTGGTTTTGCAGATGATACAGAAATTATCATTTTAACTTGCAGCATCACATATATCATGTCTGCAAAATGGCATGTCTGCATAGGTGGCCATCTACAGCCCAGGTTATCAGATTCAGGTGACGGTGACTTTTGTAAAGCTGGCATGCTTCCTGAAGATGTGATGCTTTAATTAAAATTAACAGTTTGGAAAGGATGCAGCAACCCAATAGTTGTGAGGCTGCAGCAACTCCCTGGCCCCAGATCCAACCAGCAGTGAGGCTGAGTCAAGGTTCCCAATAGACATATGCAAACTGAACATGTACTTTCAACACGAGTGTATCTTTAGATGTGACCAGCAACACAGATAGCACTGACACACAGAGCACTCAGACAAACACAAACAGTACCAATGGCCTCATCCTGCTCTCCCAAACAAGAAGAGTAATGCATTATCCATGGGAGGAGATGGTTACTTGCTCCACTGGAGGAACCAGAAGAATAACTGCCTTGTTATTATCCCTATGTGATCAGTATTTATGCCAGTTTGCACATCACTTCCACAAGATGACCATTTTCCTTCCAGCAAATATTCCTCATCTACTGCTATTTCAAAATGTGGATTTGCTACAAACTCTGTTCCATATACATGAGAAATTCCATGCGTATGCTATGCTTAAATTAAGCTGAGAAAATCCATGTAAAGTATTTTAAAACTCCATATTTTTAAATTCCCAGCGGGGAGAAAGCCCTCCATTAATCAGTTTTTTCAGGTTAACTTTTCTCTGTTGTAAGTCTCTATGAACACAGCTCACTGATTGTCCAGCTTGCCAAAGTTTCAGAGTCAACTTGAGCTCATAAAACATCTCAAGGCTGTCACAAATACCTTTGACTTTACACACAATGATAGTTTTGCATGCTATATCAAATACACATGAATGATGCATTTCCACTATAACCTTTCCTTCGGTGTACTCTAGAAACCACTAGTTAAAAATACTCACTGCCAGTATCTGGATAGCACTGTAGGCTCCTTGGAGCAGGATCTTAACTTCGCTTTTGTTTTCCAAAGTGTAAGTTTTCCTTAGGATGCTGAGCAGACAAATAGTGAATATTATCTGTGAGGTTTGACATGTAGTCACTCTTACGTCAGCATGACCATCAGAACTTCCTCACAAAGGAGAAAAACATTCTTTGTGCAGTAATTACAATTACATGCATTTTTTCTCTGTTAAATAAAGCTTGAGCAATAGTCTCTCGATAAAACAATGCCAAAATATCTTCCCTACCAGTCATTAACCAATCAGTTTTATGGTGAAGTGTAGAGGTATCAATACTTGAGAATAATCAATGATTGATATCTGTTAGAATTTCTTTCAGCACAGAACATCCATCTGCTCTCACATAAATCCTAAAAATGCCCTTAATTTTATGGTAGTAACGTGTCTTTCTCATCTGAACCGTGGCATAACATTTGTTCTCCGGAGACAATTGCTCAGAGAAATATTTGGACAGAGATCGTATCTCACCTAGTACTAAATCACTTCTGCAGCAGCAGCTGCAATGAAATCAGTGAGAGCCTGGACATGGTGCTTTTGATAAGGACCTGCTGTTTCCTCAAGTTTATTACCTTTTTTTTTTTTTTTTT
>PPHD01025048.1:0-11902 GCA_002909625.1 Bambusicola thoracicus
CTGCTCCACATGTAATCAGAATGATTACATAGCATTGGTGTGATTCAAGCCTGGCAATCAAGCAAAGAATTATTAGGACAGTAATGCCATAACTGACTTTAATAAGACTTCAAAAAAAGAACCCAGAAGTAGTCCTAGCCTAGGCAACATGCAGGTACTTTGCACTTACATCATTCAGTCTGTTTTAATGCTAAAACATAAATTAAAGAAAGAAAAAGTAATACATAATAATGATCTTCATCACCCTATACCAGCCAAACTGCAGAAGAAAAAAATCACAAACAACAGGGCATCAAACAACAGCAGAATTAGCTAAAAAAAAATGCTGAAAGGAAGAAATTTATTCTGATCAGAGGCAGGTAAGAATAATTACCAGCTGCATTACTTTTCCTTATCAATTCATCCATCCCAACCCTCAGCCCTTCCCATTATGATAACAGTCCTAATGGCGGTAATGCTTTGCAGCTGAAAACAGGACAAGATTTCCACCACTGTTTTGTTCTACAAATGTTGCTGTCAAAAAGAAGAGGACAGAACAGACAGTAAACAATTTCTTGCTTCATTTGCAACAATTTTCTTTTTAACCCCAGGACTCAGTTTAATTACAGTTGCAAGCATTGGTTCAGCTGATTTCTTTCCTCTGATAACTTCACAATTGCTCATGTCTCTGTTTACCCCGTGCTATCATTAGCAACAGTGCACAGCACTGAGCCTGACATCACCTAAGATCTAAACCCTAACAAACAGATATATTAACACTTTTTGTTTGTTTCCTTTAAGAGTAATGGCTGTAACCCAGGAGACTGACCTAATTAACTTCCTGAGAGAGTAGTTAATTAAGCTGATAATTAACAAATACACATCTCTGATGTCTGCATGATAGTTGCAATACCAGGCAACATCTATGAGCAAAAGAGATAATTAGAGATGCCTTCTAATTTTTTTTTTTATTATTATTATTTTAGGGCAATCTAAACAGTGTTACTTGTGGAAGAGGATGTGATATAGAGCATATCAAAGCAAGAACTGCAAGCATCATTTAACCACTGTTTTTTCTGCTTTCAATTATTCAAATTTGAAGTAAGAGTTCTGCTTTTCACCTGCAAATAACAGGAGAGCTCTGAAATACTAATATATTAATTCCTCATCCACTGAAAATAATCCTCACTCCTGCTGTGACTCATTCTGCATGCCATGCTTTAAATCAGATTGAAAGAGGCAATAAGCAGCTTGCTGTCACTGGTGGCTGCAAAGAAAGTGCATATAAACACATGGTAGGGCAACTGTTTAAGGGCTACAGAAATAAAGCTCTGCTGTGAAAAGCTCAGTTTTGATCAGGAGTAGATGCACCATTTGTGGTCTAGTTTTTCTCACCAGTCATAGGTAAAATTTGTAGCTAAGCGTGGTGAGAGCTATAATACTTTGCTTTATCACAGCATCACATTGATTGTGTGTATTTTAAAAGTCATGACTGTACGGCAAACAGGTATTGGATGGGAGAGATTACCCTGTTACAAGGCAGAAAATAAAGATTTTTACCCGTGCCCTAGGCTCACAGAAGAGTTCCAAGAGGGAGGATCTCCAGATAGAGATCCTTCCTCCTGGGGAGTCAGCCCTTAAATGGGGTCTAGGAGGGGTGGAGCATGGCTTCTGGTCACTCAGGTGAAACTGCGTTCACCTGTGCTCCTGCAGCTGACTCAGTGCTCGCCTCAGGTGGTCAATCAGGGGTTGAGGCTGTGATTCAACAGTTCTCATACAATGACTATGATTATGAAGCTGCGATTACAAAGAAAAGTTATTCTTTTCTATCACTTCAAGTGGATGTCTCTCTAAATGTAGCTGATGTAGTTAAATAAGTTTAATCTTATACTGTAGTAAGATTACAGAAAATAAAATGACAATTTTAGCACAATCAAGGGGCAAGAAAATCTGTACTTATGGACGAGAAAGAAATATTCCTGAGCTAGTTTTAAACAAGGGTATAGATCTACGGGAAATAAATGTAGTGTGTACGCATCTCATACCTCCTAATGCATCATGACAGAGTACACAAATGTGGGACAACATGCTTCTCCTAAGTGTCCAAGATATCTCCTGATTTTCCTTGAAATATAAATTCGGATGTTAAACAGAACAGACAATTCAAAATAGTTATTTAAATAAAACACCTATTTAAAGCATGTACTTATATAAAATTGAATTTAAAAGTTTAATGTTTGCCTGAATAAGCTCTCTTATACCTCAGCGTAAACCCTTAAACAAGTTAGCTTTATTTTGAATATTATTTAATTGTCATACACATAAACCTATTTTTGCTGCAAGCTACACTTATTATGCTACTCACTGTAGTTAAGAGTTTGTCATTGTCTTAAAACTTATTCCTTTTGTATATCACAGATATTACCAAGAAGACAAGATGACAAACAGGCAATTGAAAGTATTCTGACTTGACTTTACCCACATTCTAGAAGAATGCTTGATTCTTGATTGTCTTTGTCATGTATTTTATAAACATTTTATACATAAAAACACAGTAAGATTAAAGTGAACTGTTGTTATTATTTTGCAAGATTCCCGTTGAATTGTTTTATAGTTTTTTCATTCTTATTTCTAATATGTTAGTAATCATATATTAAAAATAATATTCTGGTTGTCTTCACCTCATTACAGTTTTCTGTAACAAAACTGTTTTCATTACATTTTTTTTGTGGGGTGCTGTATAACACCTTGTCCCTGCTTACTCATTTAATTTCCAGTTGCATCCTGTCACAAAAATTAATAGTTAACCTTTCTGCTCACATGTGTGCTGGGTTTTATAAGTACAGTCCCAACTTGGAGTTCCCCAAATGAGGACTGTAGAAATGATTTTGTGTAAGGAATAAAATGGTAGATCCTGGTTTCCCTCTCCACATACCTTCTACCTTGGATTTTAATTCTTTTTTTACTATAATTTACTTCTTAGGTCCCTTCCACTGTTGTACGGTTGTGAAGTTTAGTTAAAAATAAGGGCAGGTAGACAGTGCACATGCCTCTGCTTTGAGGGATCCATCATTTACTGCTACCCAGGAACAACGCTCCATTAATCTTCCCATATATTTTAAAGTGTTCCATCACTGTTGGAGCTGCACAGCCTGCAGCATCATTACTTGCACTACTAAAAGCCTAGAGAAACATTCTGTGAAACTATTCCTCAATAAACCTGTGCAACCTTCACAGTGCCTCAACATAAAACTGCTTCATTTTCCTTCATCCTCTGAAATAGGCACATCCCAACTTCCAATCTTCGAAACTTTCATTTAAACTCATTTCTGGCCTATTACTGCATCTTTTCAGATAAGAATGCTTTTTCTTTCCCCAGTATATCTTGATTTCATGCTGTGAAACATGTTTTTCCCAACACACTCGTGCTACTCGTCCTTGTTCACTGTTCTGCCAATTGGAGCTCAATATTTTTTTTACTTCATAAAAGGGTTATCAGAAAATTCACTGTGAAATACACCTGACAAAGGAGCTACCAGTTAAAGCATAGGCTTTGTTTTAGGTTTTGGACAATGGCATCTAATAATAAAAGCAGCAAGTGGAGAAAATGCTACTACTGTGTAGGAAAACTCATGAAGTCTGGTCTTCTATGGGCAAAAGCTCTGGGTTTGAGTGTGGGCTACCACACTGCCTTCTGCTTCATGAAGAAGCAGTGAGGGAGGAGGTCAGCTGCAGTCAGGGAAGGCAGCTGAATTGCAGTGATGGTAAACAGAGCAGCACTCCAGCAGGGCTGAGGGACTGCAAATAACAACCAAGGCTTGAAATAGTTTGCAGGATTTTGCCCAGAATTGGAGCATTTCATAGCTGTTCAAGATCTCTGACTGCAATCAGAGAAAAGCACAGACAAAATGTTCTGATTTAAGAAATAGCAGTAGTCACAAACTAGAGTTAAATATGGCTGAGAATAACTATGGAGGAATGTTTTAACACTGGAAAAGAATGATGGCCAAGATTCATTCTAGCATCTAGCAATTTATGTACTTGCGGTAAGAAAAATGAGTCGCTTGAATAGTATTTTAAACTCTTGACTCCATCAAGTTCCTGTTCCCATATGAATGCAATGGTTTAAGAGTGAAACTTTACTGACTGCTATTTGAAAGGGTACTGAAAGAAGAGGTTGAAGGTGAGAAGAAATAAAGGTCTAGAGACTGAATAGTGCTTTTACTCAAGAGAAACTAAAAATGGGTTTTATATTTACATGTTGTTGAAACATTTACACTAGAGAATCCTGGAAAAAAGCTTTTAAGATATTGCTGTGAAAAGTATTAGGTTCCTATTTACTATGTTATTATGCCACATGCCCTTTGGAGATTGTGACAACCAGTTTGTTGAGCATTTTGTTCGAGTGTAACTTTACCAGGCCCAGGGCCATCTCCATAGCTCCTGTTAATCCAGCACACACACTGAATACTGGTCTGGCAGTAAACAGAGTCCACTGTGCAACCATGTAGCTAGGGACCATGGCTAGCAGTGAAATAAGATAAAGTAAAAAAAAAAAAAAAAAAAAAAAAGCAATTCACAGAAAATGAGACCAGGAAACAAAAATGTTAAGGCTTTATTTTCAAAGAGTATTTGATGATGTAAATAGCAAGCTACATTATAGTCTTCACGTCTAATTAAGTTGTGGAATATAGGCAGTAAAACTAGGTTAGAAGTTCAGCAGAATTCTCTTCTTAGTGGAAAAAAATGGTATGATTCAGCCCCAGAGATGTAACCATAAACGTCAGGGCTGACTGGATGATCCATAACAGCATTGCTCAAAGTATTCCTTTTCCACATGAACATGCTTACAATAAAAGCCATTCCCACTCCCAGCTTCAAGAGAACAGAACTGCAGAAATGCATAACCATCTTCTCAGTGCCAGGCTGAATATGCAAAAGGTAAAGATCTGCCAGAATATTGTACAAAAGTACACCACTTCACATGCCCAGAGTACAAGACATTCAGTATGATCTTGGCCAGAGCAGAAGTTGCTCAACTGTTCATTAACTGGTCTGAAGAGGAAAAAAATAATAAATGTACACTATACAAAATATATATATATAGGTAAGTTCTCCCTGAAAGATAAAGCAGAAAACAGGAGATGTCTGTGTCTTGTCATTTATTTAGTCTGAAACACAACAAAAATATTTTTCCATTTCAAAGGTAAAAGAGAAAACAAATATAACAGCGCTTAGTAAGACATTTCAAAATACATCTATATAGAAAAGGACAAAGAAACAAAGATGTCCTCAGATGCTTATGCTGACATCCTGTGCTGCAGATATAATGCAGAGATGAGGTGGATTTTTAATTTTGACAGGTTACAAATCAATAGCACTCTGATAAATAAAGCCATGTGTCACAAAATCCCATTTTCTATGTTAATGGTTGCAAATGCCTAATGCAACATACCTTCTGAGGGCTTCTCTGATTGTTTTGGTTATACACGGATGAGAAGTAGACTCAGGTCCCATATGTTCTTTCACAGAGCTTCAGAAAGATGTTTTATTGGGAAGCAGAGACTTTTTTCTCTCTAAAAGCTGAAGACAAGCAGAGTACACCAAGGATCTTTTTTGAGCACAAAAACATGATTCTACACTTTCCACTGAATCAATCTAAAAGCTGAAGTAGACTATCAGGATAGGTTGCATGATCCCTATTACTGGAATTATAAGCATTATTCGTAGGTCTTACAACTACTCTGCTGTAAAAGAAAGTGTGTGGAGACATGTTTGAACATTGCTGGTATTTCAGCTGCTATAATACCATTTCAGTGACATGAGCAAAGGGCCCTTTACAGGTGGACTTTTGCTGAAATTTAGCTCATTACTGCTGATAGAAATATTGAAGCTAAGTGGTCTCGATATCAGCAATAAATGTGAGGACTTACTTTTTTATGGCAGTAACACTCTTTTGAACAAAATAAATGTTCGGTTCTGCTGACTAAGAGCTCTCAGGATTTCTAGGACCTGAAAATATGGGACCTTAAAATATCCACTGACTCTAGGTGTAACAAACATAGTGCTCTTTTTAATTTATTTTCAGTTCATACCAGAAGAATTTGGACAGCTGGCTATTGTAAGACTCAATATGACCTTAGAAGGGAGAATACTTGCCAGTATTTTGTCCATCGAATTTATTATTGATCATATCATCTGGTTAAATATTAAGTCATTTCATTCCAAGTAGTAGCATAGTGTGCATTAATGCAGCCAAGGGGATGTGAAAAAGTGAAGGGGAACAGGTTAATGGCATTGCTGACCTGAGAAAGATCAGGAACTGACTCTAGCAAAGGCAACAGGATTTCAGAGACAGATTCCATTTATTCAAATTTTAAATATTGTTTGTATTTTATTAGAAAGAAGTAGTGGAAATAAAACAGATAGTGCTTCAGAGAATGGAAATATGCACAGAGATACAAGTATTCTTAAATATTAATGTAGTTCCTGAGTCATTAAGGCATTTCTTTTCCATTAGTCATGGAGAAAAAAAAAGATTAAAAATGAGGGGTGATGGGTATTTATATGAGTGGATTTACCCATCTGTCTGGCTAATCACAAGCAAATCCATTTTTTCTACATCTAGGTATATGTGTATACAAATACATCTAAATACATATATTTGCATATATCATTGACACTGTGACCATTTCATGAGAGAAAGAGCTCTACAAGCAAATAACAACAGATTGAAATTTTCTTTGTAACCAAGTGGGTTACAGAGAGGTGGGTAGAGGTTCATATATGCAGTGGTTACTATAGTTACAGCATCTCTCCCTGGCCCTTTAATGAGGAACTAATCACTTTATTCTCTGTCCAAGACTTCACATTTCACATGTTCATCTCTTCACCCACACCTGACGTTATTTTCTCCCCAAGGAAAGCCAGAAATTTATTAACCCTCCACAGCAAAAAAAGTTATTTGACTAGCGAATCCCAAACCCTGAGGGAGAAGAAACAGGATTTTCAGAGAAGTGCTGTGATTAAGAAGGGACAGGAACCTCCTGTGTCATGGCAGTGAAAAACACTTTCCACCTCACCATAGCTCCCAGCAGCCCTATAAGACTGCCAAGAAAGTCTGTACCTTACACTTCTGTTTCCACCTGTTATTCAATTAAATATCAGAGATGAAGGAAAAAAAAAAAAAATGTACAAATGTTTAATGAACAGCTTGAAAGCATGACCAAAAAATCATTAGTTCCTAAGATTAAAGACATCACAGGGTCTATATGCACACATAGTAGTTTTTTCCCCTCTGAAATTCTGTCTCTGTCTTTATGTTTTGACAATGCATTTTACTGAGCACATACCTGAGCTGAAAATTAACAATGGCAAATGCAATTTAGTGCCCCTAAACAGCATGCAATTCTATTATTTCTGTAAGCTACACCTTTCTATCTTTTCAGATGAACTTACAGTCAGGCTTAGTGCTAAAGTAAAACAAAAGGTTGTATTAAGCTGTGTCACAGATTTTCCTCTTCTTAACTGACAGGCTAAAATTACCCGTGCTTGGTCTTTGCCTCAAGCAAATGATGTTTAAATTCACCAGGGATTCAAGCCTGTGTGCAAATATATATATTTGCCTATGCCTCTCTCTTATCCCTCTTGACTTTTGAAATCATTGCCATTTATCAGACAGATGTGAGAGGTAGATACTTGAAGGTACTATCTTCAACATCATAAAGACATGAAGATATATCCTGCCTCTAACACCTTAAAAATATTCTGATACTTTTATGTTTTTAATTATATCTCGGTATTTTTTCACTAATTTCATGGTGATATTATGTTCTGTAACTACAGATGACCAAAGAGAGAGAAGGAAAACTGTGCAAACGCTGAGCCACACAGTGTGTTGTGATCTCAACGCATAGGCAGCTGAAAATACACACAAGACACAAGAAAACGGATATCTTTGGTTTCAGCAATGAATAACATTTTATTAAAATACTAAGAAGCAAACAAAATTTTAAAAAATACAACAGTTTTATTACGTTAGATTTAAGAGAGGGAAAGTATGGTTACCTATTTAACGAAGGGTTCTGACTTCTTTTTATAAATTCTTGATTATTATTTGGAGGAATACATTTAAATTTAGCATGTTAGTGCTCGGATATAATGTACGGCACGAAACCTGACAAAGGTTTAACTGAATTGTCAATACAAAAAGTCACTGCAATCTACAGGGGACTTTTACATCCTTTGAGGATAGTATCATAGAACAGTTCTAAGGGCACAGTACAGACAAGATAACTTATTACTTGGTATGTCTTCGGCCTCTCTATTCCTTTTAAAGAAAGCACATTCTCAATATCATGCACATCTAATATAAATATGTGGACAATGTTGAGGGTAAACATTAGGTTTGTCAGTTCAAAATGGAGGCCCACAGACAAACTGACATTGTCCACCTTAGGCTGACATACACTATGGGATATCATAAACGTTGGTAGGAACTGAATTGAAGATATTCTATTGCTTGACCTTTGTTTTTCCTCTCAGCTTTTTTTTTTCATTTGTAAATGTTTTTTAACAGAAAGACTGAAGCAAGTAGCTGACCATCAAAAAATAGCATGCAAACAGCAGACTGAGGCAACATTGTTCCTAGTAGAAATGTACTCTAAAAAGATTGTTTTCCCTTGCTAGCTAATATCTTTCCTTTTTTTGCAAATCAAGGAAATAGGAAAAGTGAGTTTTTCAGACCAGAAAGTGATACAGACGCATTATCCAGTGTGATAGATGCCTGCATGAGCACAAAAAGAAAAGATATTTTGAGAAAATATTAGCATCCTTAATTCCCAAAATGGTTACTGTCTTTAAGTACACCTAACCTTGCTCAAAGGCCCTTACTGATGGTTACAATTACTTAAAACAACATTAAGTACATTCCATATAAATCTACACAGATTCTGAACATACTGATAAAGTAGGTGGCATCATCCTGAGTTAGACTTTCTCTATCTAGTGAATTAAAAATACATTTTGTTTCCATAGCACAATCTGAATTGTTAGCACTATTTATTTCCATTTCAGATAGGCGGGAATATGAAGCCTAAGCAGTGATAACAGTTGCCTTTGCTAGACCTTGCTTACAAAAATACCTTGCACTGGGAAGGTGACATTTTGTTGAACTCTGCTAACAAGGCAGCTAATAAGCTCCCCCCTGAGCTGCAAAACATTTTATAATACGAGCAGTTGCCTATTTGCATATGAAAGACAAAAAGCAACAGTTAAACTAATCTCCAGAAGATCAATTACTTCATCATTTCAGTTCTACACATAATTTGTCATATCATATTAGCTTTTTCTCTTTAAATGTTGTGCACAGAATAACCATTTCTTCCTGACACATCTTTCTGCAAGGCAAATGAACAAATAATATTTTTAAACACTTCTGTTCTATTCTAAATAGAAAGTGGGTCACTGGGTTTGCAAACAGTTATCATGGCTTTTGCTGAGATAGAGTTAATTTTCTTCACAGAGGCTCACATGATGCTGTGCTTTGGATTTGACGATTAGAACACATACATTGAATATATATCAGTATGCATATATACTGAAGATAAGAAGATGGTTTCAACAGTTGCAAAGATTCTGAACCCTCAGTATAAATAACTACTGTAGATGAGAACAGTTACATGAGGAATGTGTATGCATGAAATTACATATATATATATATCACATGATAACATTTCTGCTACTAAACACGGAGAAATTTCAAAGTGAGATTGAATGTGCATTTATATATTTCTTAGAGTTTCCTATTAGAAATAAATAGCACTTTGAAGTTCTTGAGTTCAGTAGCTGGAATCTCTCCTTGGTTCTTGGTGGAAGATGCTGACGCAGCCTAAATTAGTATACCACCACAATACATGAGCCTATGAGCCTGTCATGAGCCTTTTGTCTTGATGGTTGCTCAAGCTACTACTTAATAGCAATGAAGATGAGATTAACCAAACTAAATTAGGCAAACACTCATATATTTAACTTCCATTCACCACCAATAATTACCAGTCAAATTTAAATAATTCACATTCTGAATGATAAAATAAAAATGTCCTTAGTGGAAGTATTTCATTACTTATCAACTCAAAGGGAAAATTGGGTAATTTATGGAATGCTAATGCTCAGACCATTTGAAAAGAAAAGCACATACTAATATCTTATATGTTAGCATTTCCTGCTGTTTTACAAAAATGAGTAAGTCTAAAAGAAAATAATTTGCTAATGAAAACATCAACTAAATATAAAATAATTTAATGTCCTAAATTGATCATGAAAGAAAAACAAGGCAGTGTACTGCATAAGCTATCTCTAAGTGAGGAGATAATGTCTTGGAATAAAACTCTGCAATAGCTTTATTTTTAAAAGTTAGGGTTGCACAACAAGAAAAAAAAAATCAATTTGCAGTCAATGTAGAATGTGTGATATGACCCGAAGACAAGTAATTAACATATAAAGCTATAAATACTTGAAAGGTTAATAGTGATATCACCATGAGCAGAAAAAAAAAAGAAATTCAAACTGTCCATTGCCATAACATGGTTCTGTTCATGTTCACATTCAATCGAAACTCACTATGATTTATGTGACACAGACAAAGGAGGAGATACAAACCTAGAAATAAGCTTGCTGACTGGAACCCAAGTCATTCTCTGGCCTCAAGTTGTGCCAAGGTAAGTTTAGGTTGGATGTTAGGAAACACTTCTTTACAGAAAGGGTGGTTAAGCCCTGGAATAGGCTCCCCAGGGAGGTGGTTGAGTCACCATCCCTGGATGTGTTTAAGAGCTGTTTGGATGTGGTGCTTGGAGATATGATTTAGCAGAGCATCGTTAGAGTTAAGGTACTATGGTTAGGCTGTGGTTGGACTTGATGATCTTTGAGGTCCTTTCCAACCTGAGTAATTCTGTGATTCTCCTGACACCCTAAAGCTAGGTGTCCTTGTTCTTCAACAAGCATGCCTGCCTGCTGCCTCACAGTGAGTTAGATGTTTCCTTGACATGGCAGTGGGCCCAACCTAATAAATCCTGCCCTTCAGATTATTTACTAGCCTTGCTTTTTGACTTGGAGCTGGCTCAACTTCAGCCAGAATGAAGTCTGGAGAGAGATAGCCCACTTCTACTTGTAAAATTGACTAGATAATCCAAAAATCAAACTGTTCCTTGCTTTCTGCTCTGACATCCTTAAACCTTTAGTTTGCTCTTGCACAAAGGCACAGATCTAACAGAAGAGATATCTTATGCCCAGGGAAGCATTTCCCTAGAAGAGGACAGATTTGAAAGTCTAAATGTTGCTGAATGTATCTAACCTAAATGTTTCTACCTCTTTTCCCCAAAACAAGATTCTATCACCACATCCTATCCAGTAGAGGTGCACCCAATAAATGCCTACATTTTTACTTCTGTACATAAACTCATATTGACATGGTACTTTGGAGGGTTGTGTGAGGGTGATTGACTTTGAAGTGAATTGGAAGTTGTTCTGCCAAGATAAGCAGATAAACCCCAAGAGTGATAATCTAGATTTGGCATCTCACAGATCTGTGTAATCTAGTCAGCTCACAATCTTACTGATTTGCTTACCACCCTTTAGATATCAGCTGTATCCATCCTTGGCTGCTATGTGCTTTCCTACCAACCCACTTTCATCTGTGGTACAGATCAGCTCCTGACTTAAATATATCCCTTTCTGATGCCAGATGAAGGAATGGTTTGAATAAATAGAAGAAATAAGATTTTCCATGTTTGTTTCTGAGTCGGATTCATTGTTGCCTTTCATTCTCCTCGGGATTGATTGTGGAGTACCTAGATGTACATCCATTAGTTTATTTAGTCTAGCAAAAAGGGATTTGAAGGCAAAGTGCTATGGTGAGACTTAGGAT
>PPHD01025049.1:0-11902 GCA_002909625.1 Bambusicola thoracicus
GAATGAAAGTCACAAATAATGTGTCTAAGTGTTTTTTTTTTAAATATTCATGTAAGAAACTTGATGTTAACACTTTTTCATACCAACTCTTTTTACCAGAATAAATAATTAAGTAAATATTTTCTTTGCACAGACTGTCTTCCTGACAGATTTTTCTAAAAAAACCCAAATATTTTTGAAAAAGGAAAAATTATTATTATTATTATTTTTCTCTAGACTCCTTTCTTAATGTACTGTATAATGTCAAAGGAACTGAGAGGGCATATCTCACTCCATTTCCCCGGGCAGTAATTTACTTCTGGATTGTAGATGCATGTGAACTGTAACATAGGGAGAAAAAAATGGCATTTCTCATGATATTGATATTATTTGGTGTGCATTCACTTTAAGCCTAGTAGAACACATGCCATTTATATTTTAATTAAGGAATACGAAAGGGTTATATTTCTGGGTTTATTTACTTGCTATTTTGTTCACACGGTCTTGTACCGAAGTGAGAAAAACGTGGTCTGTGTACAATATGTATTTGCAAAGTCAGCAACAAAGTAAAACAGTGATAGTTCTTTGCTGGCAGCAAGCATCTGGCACATTGACCTCATAGACTAACAGAAAATCTGCACATAAAACATTCATTCAGCTCATTCTGGGGAAAAAGTCAGAAAAGTTTGTGCTTACCACACAAAACTGCCCTGCATGCAGATGCTGAAGATGACATTTCCCTGGCAGCACCTGGAGCCCATTCCCTGCTGGGAGGGCAGGATACCTGCATGGCCCCCGTCCCCAGGGCTGGCCCGGATGCTGTGTGCCCCTTGCTGATGGACAGGGGTGAGCTTTTCCCACACCAGAGCCAGAGACTTTACATTCAGTTCTGCCATCACAAAGCCTTTTTCACTCAATTTTTTTCCTTCCACTGCCAACCCATTCTGCTGCCTCCCTCCCTGTCAGTGTTTTTGCAAATATCTGTATTTGCAAATATCTAATATATAAAAAGCTGAAGCGGAGTGATGCCTGTGTGCTCCCAGGAAAACTCACCTGTACCTGAATGCTGAGATGAAATTCAGGCACACAGAAGTCAGAATATAAGCTCTAGGCAATGTCTCCTATTGAAAAGTGCTTGTGGTAAAGATATTACTGTGTTTTATGGAGGACAGAAACTGTTTTAAAGCAGACACTACCCATAGCCTGAGATTCCGCAACAGCCCCTTCATTCTTTGGGATTCTTGACATTCATTCTCATCCAGCCCTCCATACCAGAGTTACAACTTCATTTTTCAGCAGTTTCCACTCATGATATCACTAGTAAAATTTCCGTGTCCTTCATAGAAAAATGAGCTGAAGTTTTGTGTGAATGTTTTGGCCTTTATGGCTTTCTTTTTCAGGCTCTCCTTCCTCCAGGTTATTGTGCTACTTTATCAGGAGGATATAGAGCTCTTATTTCAGGTCCAGCCTTGGGGAAGTGCCTTTCTCTTTCAAAGCAACTCCTTTCCGAGATGCTCGGCTGTAGGAATTGTAGCAGCTATTATCCAGCCCTTACTTTTACATGAGAGCTCATGTCCTAATGGGAAAAGAATTTCTGCCCTTCCCACAAGTGTGTGTTCTGGACACTGCTGGAAGAGAGCTTGGCATCTCAGCAGTGCAGTCCTAATGAAAAAGAGCCATCACTTTTCCTTTTCATTTGAACTTCCATTTTCCATCTGCTTATTTGGAGGGAAAAAAATCTAGCTATTCTACCTCCCTTCAAAGCTGAGAAATTCCGTACATGGCATTCCTTTTGGAGTATTAAATCTTAATGGTAGCAGCTCAGTAGAGAGTAGAAAAGTGGAAGTTGTGTGATTTAAAGATTTTTTATGCTTCTAAATCAGTAGCAACAAATACCCAAAGCTCAGAGATTGGCACAACAATTTAATGGGAAAAAAAAAAGAAAAAAAAAAAAAGAAGGAAAGAAAAAGAAAAAAAAAAGAAAGAAAAAAAGAAAACCTTGTAAAGAGGCACTATTTCATTATTTTGGTATCAAACAGAGTAGTGCTGGCAATGCTGGTCACAGACTCAACTTAAGGAGCCAAAGTCAAATGAAGATAGCATGAAATAATACCCACTATCACATCTACTTGAGTCACAGTCTCACTACAGTTTTCAAGCTAAGTCAGACATTACCTTGTTAGCAGCTCAGCAGGAAAGCTGGTGAGAGAAATCCCTCACGTGTGAAGGAAGAGATGTTTATCAGTGAATGACCAGTGCATCCATTCCTCACTCTACGCAACCACAGTCAGCACTGGACCTTCCTCCGCTGCTCTGCCTGTGGCATCTGGGCTGCCAAAGGGTGAGGTGCCAATGGGATCCTGGCCCCTGACACTTCTTAAACATCCCTCAACAGGTCTCACCATAAAGGCCTGTTAAGCAGTGATGCCCTGCTCACATTCCAGATTGTGAAACTAAGTTTTCCCTGCCTACATTGAGTTTGTAGTTCAATTATTTTACAGCTTTCTTCCCCTTCTTTTTCTGTTAATACACATGAATTCTTGAAATGATGTTTAAAATTTCCTTACTCTCATATATATGTCTGCTCCAGATACAGCTGCATTTGAACTGTGATAACTTTGCCCCACATAACATTTGTAGAGATCTCCCAGAAAACTGGGAACTGATGCCTAGATCAATTTTCTTGGTGCTATAACAGTTCATCATACATCTTTACATTTGTCCTTTGCCATACTTTAAAATAAATATCCCTGCATTTTTAATGCATATGGAAAGACGTAAAAGCTACTTTGTGTGGACATTGCCATCAGCAGAGAAGATCTGGAGAATTGGAGAAGGTTTAGGTTAGATATTAAGAGGAAGTTTTTCACAGGGTGGTGACACACTAGAACAGGTTGCCCAGAGAGGTCGTGGATGCCCCATCCCTGGAGGCATTCAAGGCCAGGCTGGATGTAGCTCTGGACAGCCTGATCTGGTGGTTGGCAACTCTGCACATAGCAAGGGGGGTTGAAACTATATGATCATTATGGTCCTTTTCAACCCAGGCCATTCTATGATTCTATGATGATTCAGATATTGTCCGTGCCACCACCAAAACCACTACATGGAGGTCAGGAAACCACTAGGATAAGAGGATTTGCACCCCCTGAAGATTTGTTTGTTCTAGGACACAATACTGCTTTTACCTGCCATAGTTCTTAGCCACTTCCTTCTACTACTCCAAAAATAAGTCATTCCATTAACTTAGGTCATCAGCACTAACCAGAAACATGGACATACATTTCCAACAGCCAAATAAAATTTTGTCCATCAAACGAGAATACAGAACAGAAAGATTAGATCCAAGGTATACTGAGCAGGCTGTTGCACTGATAATTTTTCCATTTATTGGACATGTTAGAAGGAAGAAATAATAAAAAATGTTGTACCTAAGCCTGTCACTGAGATCTGTACCTAGGGAATATTGACTCAGCACTGCTAACCCAGACAAAGGGAGGGGAACTTCTTGCATTTACAGTTGCTGTGTTAAGTGATAAGGTGAAATTGTACTTCTCAATGATGTTGTACTCCAAACACAAACATTGAATCCATCCTGAAGGCTGCTTGTTTCCTACCAGAAAAGTCCACAGCAGAAGTTGGGGAATTAGTTGTTTGTCCACTTAGTTTTTAACTTATACACACATGGGAATATGTTACTTCTCTGCTTTTTACCAAAGTGTTGAGAGAGAACATTTGGACATCAGTGTTTTAGTTGGCTTGTAAGGATAGCTCAGGTGCTGCAGTGAGATTACCACTACTGGGAATCTAAATGGGGTACAGATGCTGAATTTTAACATAGCCATTCAGTGAGACCTTTTTAGCACAACACCTCAACTCACAAAGCATCAGAGTTGATGACGTGGAAGGTCTGCAGCAGCCTGACAACAGTAAGGGAGCCTGGAGACCTTCCTTTGTCCTTTTGGTAAGTGTAGATAGGGGAGAGGCCAGAGGAGGGAGAAGGGAGGGGTGTCATGAAGGGGAGAGGAGAACAGATATCAGAAGAGGAGCAAATACTGTGTTTGCTTTGGGATCTGAAAGACCTTTTGCTGCCTTACAGAGCAATATATAAAGTTAACCGCTTTCATAATCAAATACAAGGTAGAACTTGGGCAATAACATGTATTAACATATCTGAAATAGTGTTCAAATCCAAGCTCTTTTTCAATACAGATTTAGCACAAAACTTGCGTGCAATGAGAGTGCTTTTGTATCTACATATTTGGGTTTGATGAAACGACTGAAAAGTAATGTTACATTTAATGTAGGTAGTGCTTCCTTACTTGCCCCATTCTCCCCTCATCCAGCAGAATTAAGAAGGAAAAGACTTTGAATGAAAATATCAAAATTCTCCTAACATTTCTATATATCTAGCCTTGCTTTTAGCAATATCTTTCTGTCTGCTATATGTGGATAGAGACTGTGAGTTGGAATGGGAAGCAGGGCAGCATCACTGGTCTTCTGTTCAGAGTCAAATAAAGATCTATTTCAGTTCTTCCCTCTCAGGGAGAACTGCTCAAAAGCAGAAGGAAGTCTGTTTTTCCTGTTGCCTTACACCACTACAGTCACTCACCTTTGGGGATGCTCTGTGTAAAGCATTAAATTCTTTTAATGAGCTTTATATCCACACTGGTGCTGTTAATGACTGCCAGCAGTGACTGATTATGACAATGCATTCATACTCCACCTCTTGCTGCCTCTCATGTTTTTCAGTTTCGTTCCATTACAGTCAGCATTTACATACTGAAGATAGCTCTTCAAGGCACTCTGGAGGCTTGGCAGTGCAAGTGTTAGCAGGAAGCAGCATGAGAATTTGTGGTTTAGGGCATAAATACATAGTGTTTAAGCCGTACTGCCACCCTTATTTCTGCAGACACTAATAAAGAAGTGTGGACATAAAAAATGCTGATTATTTCTGTGCTCCTCTATAAAAGAGAACACTGCATAATATTGCCCCAACCATGTGTGCAAAATGGATAGTCACCGGAAGTTCTCCCATAGTCACATTTCATACATGCTTTTTCTGCTATACAAAACCTAATTTTCCTTAATGTCACTCTGCTAGTACGTTATCACCTACTTCTCTGCTCTTTTGCACTGCTCAAATGATGAGAAAAAGGCACAGTAGCAGGGAATTAGGTATCTCAGAGAGTTTTGTGAGTTGATGGCTGGTGTCTTAATCATCATGATGGTCTGCTCTTCTGCTTTCCAGTAAAAATGAAGTCCAACTAAACAGAAAGGGGTGTTGTTGCTTTTTCTTTCATTTGAATATATCTTTTGTTTACATTGTAGGCTTTGCTCTAAACATGCACTAAGGTCACTGCTACAGAGAGGATTTCCTGAGTCCTCTTTCATTTTATTCTGGATTAAATGTGACAGGAAGTTAAAGAAACTGCACCTTAGACTTTTCAAAGTGGTGTGCCTACAACTTTGATGCTGCCAGTGCTTCATCTGCTGAGATATTTGATTGGCTCAGCAAACCCAAGTACCTCATAGTTCAGCTGCATTGCTCCTACTCTTGCTGTGGTCTCATCTGCATGGTCAGCAGAGCACTGGAAGATCCATGTCCTTGGGGCAGTTCAAATCTTGTAATCCATTTATCAACGCACATGGAGCATCTCCGATCATTTCCTGACTCACTGCTCTCATAACTGCAGTTTAATGTTTGCATGCCTGTAGCACCTTATAGGTTTTAAAAAACATTTTAAAGGACTAAGTTTGTAATATCAGTATTATTAAATCTGTGCTCAATCCTTTCATTCTGTAGCTTGTATTAATAGCAGGAGTTGCTGTGACTCAGTTGCAAGACTTGCACTTGGCTTTGTTGAACATCATGAGGTGCTCCTGGGTGCACTGTTCAAGCCTGTCTAGGCCTCTCTGGGTGGCATACCATCCCTCAGGTATGTCAACCACACCAGAACTTGCTGTCACCTGCAAACTTGCCAAGAGTGAACTTGATCCCACAGTCGATGTCACTGATGAAGATATTAGAGTGCTGGTTCCTCTACTGATCCCTATGGGGCACCACTCATCATTGATCTCCATCAGGAAATCAAGTCATTGATGATTATCGATTACCAAGTCCATCCATTGTATCAGTATCTTTACAATTTGGAGAGAAGGATGCTGTAGCAGACCATGTCAAAAGCCTCACCGAAGTCCAGATAGATGTCAGCGGTTCTTCCCTTGTTCACTGATGCAGTTATGCCACCACAGAAGGCCACCGGGATGGTCAGTAAGGACTTGCCCTTGGTGAAGCCATGCTGGTTGTCTGGTATCACCTCCCTCTCTTGCATGTGCATTAGTATAGCTTCTAGAAGGACCTACTCTATGATCTTCCTCGTCAGAGTGGTAAGGCTGATGGGTCATTAATTCCCTGAGTCATCCTTTCTACTCTTAAAAACATCCCCACCTTCCCAAGAAAACCACCACATGACCTGATAAGCTAAATAGGTCAAACTTTAATTTTGTTTCAGTTTCAGCAAGTTTCAGATGCTCTTCCTGCACTCACTGCAATGTTCCTCGTTCAGCCATCACAGTGCTGTCCTCACATGTGTCCTCTCACATTCACAGGGTGCAAGGATGGAGCCTCATTCTTGATCTGCTTTGCCAAAGGTGATACACAAAACTGTTTTCTATCAAAAATCACTTTCACTCATTTAAATCAAGGGCAGAAAATAATCTTCTTGACCTTCAGGTGGGTTACAAAATTCATCTTTTGGTTTTACTGAATAGCCAGCAGTGGAAAATCAGACTTAAAGAGTACAGTTCTGCAGCTCTGATACAGGCAAGGGTAAGACGCTTGTGCATAAGGGTCTGCCACAGATCTGTACAGGGCACTTCAATGACAGTATAGTGTGGTTCTCAAAGCATTCATAGTGGAGGCAGTCTTAAGCTGCAAAACTTCAAATCAAGTTCTGGAATACCCAGGGGACAGTTTAGGATGGTTTATGTAGGGATTTGCAGCTATTCTTCAAAGCTCTCGAATTTAAGGAGATCCTAAAATCCAGATCGAAGCTTTGGACTCAGGTTTAACTCGAGTTTGCAGAAAGCTGTGAGTAATAGTGTCTTCTCCCAGACTCCTCCCAAATTTCTCCACATTTTCTTTTGCTTTGACTAGCAAGTTGCCTCCATGAAAACAAGTTGTTCACTGAAAAATACCTGCAGTGGGAACAAAGCAGCCTTTTATTGCTCTAAGAATTTATGGCATTCTTGTATAACTGTACAATTAATATCACTAATTATATTAAACCAGAGAACAAGTAAAAAACCTTTTTCTCTTGGGTCTTACTCTGACCTTCTTTAGTTTCACATGAAGACCATGCTGTAGGGTAAATAAAGCATTACTATACTTGCAGTACTTGCAGTGGTGATGGGCCCTTTGGCATCACCCAAGGGACGGTGCCTATGTCCTGGCTACTAAATACTCCCTCTTTCATCCCAGGCTGCCTACCAAGTGCCACACAAGCAGACATCACTGTTGCCTGGGGTTGGTTTTGTTTTGCTGTTTTTTTTTTGGTTTTTTGTTTGTTTGTTTGGTTGGTTGGTTGTTTTTTTTTTAAATCATTTGAAGATCCACATACTGAAGAAGGCATAACACGGGGAAGATCCAGTGTGTCTACTACCTGAACCTTTTGGACACAGTGCTTGGTAATTCCCTCTTTCTGTCTGGTAGATGTTTGAGATGGAAATCTCTGTAAATATACCAATAATAATTCTGCAAATGTGATTCTCTTCAAAATGGCTTACAATGCACTACATTAATCTCTGGTCAAATGCCTGACTGACAGCAAAATAAACACCCTTTAAAATGGTATAGGTGAATGATGAGAAAATTATTAAAATTATAAAATAAAATTGATCCTGTGAAAAGCAACAAGGTCAAATAACGCAGACACTGATTCCCAGTAAAAGACCCAACAACGTTCCAGATAAATGCTAATTTGGATCTTAGGAAGCCCTGAATGTGTTGCTGCCTGCTGGCTTTCTGCTGCTCACTTCCCTGGGCTGTTTGCACATGGCAGATGTGGAAGGGGAGATTTGATGGTAATGCTGATGAACTGATAGGCTTCAATCACAAGAGTTGGCCTGTGGGGACACATGGGGTAGTGACGCATGATGGGTGAAATATAGAAATATATCCCTGTGGTTATCTCCAGAGGGAGGTAGGCTTATCTGGAGATACAATTTGATCAGCAAAAATCAGCAGCTAAATTATCTTTTAGTTCATTTGACAATAAATTAATGGCAAATATTTTAAAATGTGGAAATTAAATAAATGTGTCTTGATTTGGGAGTGTTTTCTTTTAGGACTGCATCGGCATGGAATTTGCTAAAAAGAGTATTTCATATGTTATTTCCCTTGCGTCTTCTAATTAATTTTGCAAATTCTCCGAGATGTGCTTTCACCTTTGAGAAAAATCCGTTTCCCCTGATTTGTATCAACTGCTCATTTATCACTTCTTGAGATTTCTCACTCCTGATTCACGAATCCATTAAAAGACTTTCCTTTGAACAGTGCCCCCCACCACTGTGTCAATTATTTCCCCGTGTTAGCTCTGGCACATAGGACTTCTAACTCTCCTGAGCAATTAACCTGACAGTTATCAATAGCAAACACCATGTGCTGTAACAAAACGCTGCTGAGCTGGGAGCCATAAGGCACTGAGTTGTACAATACTGCTGAGGAAAATGTGATTGTAAAATGGTTAGCCCGCCTGACTTCTTTGAACCTTCGGCAGACAACATGCTTTGGCAATGGAAAGCTCCCTCTCCTAACCTTCCAATGTTCCGAGCCCCACAGAGAAGGTGTAATGCATGCATACATATAGAGGTGTATGCATATATTTAGTCTATAATATCAACACCAGCCTGTATGAGTGGGTTTCTTTAATTATGTGGATCAGTATATGAAAATAGGAGTCCTTTAATACAAATTCAGACAAGGGGCTGAAGAACCTCTGTTACAAAGGCAGGTCGAAAGACCTCTGTGTGCACAACACGCAGAAGAGAAGGCTCAGGGGAGTCCTAAATGTGGCCTTCCAATACTTAAAGAGAACTTATAAACAGGATCGACTTTTTACACAGCTAGGTGATGACAGGACAAGGGAGAAAGGTTTTAAACTAAAAGGAGGGAGCTTTAGATTAGCTGTCACGGGAAAAAATTCACTGAGAGAGTGGTGAGGTGCTTGAACATGCTATCAAGAGAGGTTGTGGATGGCAGTTAGGTTGGAACTAGATGCTCTTTGAGGTCTCTTCCAGTCCAAATCCTTAGACAGAATGATGTTTGTGCTCCATTTCATGTAAGCAAGCTTACTGGTCTTAGGAAGATTCCTCACTGCTATGTCTATTCTGGGCTTTCATTTGTAAGTTTGCTCATATCAAACAATGGTAACACATCACTTTTTGCACCCAATATGCAGGAGCTGGTCTCATGAGGTTTCCCATGTTACTGTGCATGTATAGAGATGGGTTATCTCTTCTTTGAAACATCCCTCTTTCCTCCCTCTTCCTCTCAGTCCAGAGTGACTTCTGTGAGATCAGACAGCTTACTGTCGGTCACTGGAATTTCTTCCTGGGCTTGGCAGAGTATGTGATGCAATGAAAAAAGGGAATCTGCCCCATAAAACAGTGAACTCAGTAAGAAGCCATATTGAGAAATTAAATCTGAATTGCTGTTTTTGTGTGCCAGATCACCATCTGAAGTAGACTACATCATTTTGTATCTTTTATTTGATAGAAAAGTCTTGTGGTGTGTAGTAAAAGGTTACGTCATCTCCAAAAAGGCTTGGTACCCTTAGTGATTGTTCTCTAATATTTATCCCACTGAAGAATGCTAATTTCTCTGATTCGATGCCAGTCACTCATGATGTCAGTTAACAGAGACATGTACTGTGTGTCTGAGACCAACCCAGGATTCTGAAACCATCCGTGACCTCAAAATTTAACCTGAGTTGGTGCTAAAGAAAATCTGAAGGTTAATGTAATCTGTATATAGTACATGCAAGGAATATATGCCTTGTCAAGTGTTATACATAAGCCCTATGGAATTGCAGTACTCTTGCATATTACACTAATACCAGTTAATAGGGAATTAGTGCCACCTAATGTAAAATTGTTATCCAAGTGCCTCCAACTATAAGGAAAGACTTTCTCATTATTTGCAATAAGCATTTGTGAAATAAAAATAATCTTGAATTATGGAGCTGTTAAATATTATATAATCCTATAATATTAAATATTGTTTATTTGTATTACATAAACTTTACCTTTGATTAGCAGCGCATAATCTCTTTTATTCTAACTGAGAAATTGGCCTTTTTGTGGTGCTCTAAAGGATTAATTGTGGTAATGAAATACTTCCCTGTCACACTCCTATGTAAACTATAATTATTTTGCCCCAGTTCTGCAAATGTTCATGCAAGCTCTTAATTGTACTCAGGTGAGGAGAATTAATGCATCTATAAATGTTAATGTGAACAGAAGCGACATCCTATGTGTAGCTTTTCCTTTTACTAAAGGTAAAGTCCAAATTCCAAAGATCACTCTGTCCCTCTGGATAGTCTATAGGAGAAAAAATAATCCTTTAATAAGGATTAGTGAGAGCAAAGATAAATATGAAGAAGTGCTCTGGTTCCCCAAGAATTACCTATCAGATATCTTCTATCGGAATCCAATTTGCTAAAAAGAAAGAATACTTCAGTAAAGAAAGAGCAAAGAAGGAGGAATCTTAATTAAAAAAAAAAAAAAAAAAATTGCAATTTCACCCAGCATCCCTTTCACCCTACCCCACACCAGTCCTCGGGTGAGCTGCCTGCAAGCCTCCCTCACCTGCCTGTCTCTTAGGTTTGCAGTGCGCACTGATGGCTGAGTGCTGAACCTCTCACCTGACCCAGGGGCACTAAGGGAAGTGCTTCCAGTGGCTGCAGAGATGGAAGAACACTCTACAGTACCCAGATTAAATGTCTGTGCTGGGAAGACAAAATGTATGCAACTCTACAGCTTTTGTGTGTAGCAAAAATATAATTGAGATGATGATGAGTTTCTTTGCTGAAACGTAATAACATGAGTCATCCTGGCCCAAAGACAATCTGACATTAATGCAGTGACACAGGCTACATATTCCAGTATTTAGAGTGATCCAACTAAGATGGAACTGACTAAATTGGATGAGCTCAGGTCAGGATGAAAAGTCTAGCTAAAACTTTTGCTGAGAAAGCTTTGTTTTATCTTTTCATTTCATTTTAATGCCAGCATATGTTGAGGCACTATTATTACATTTGATATTTTAGAAAGGATGCAGCTGAGCCAAGATTACTTTAGACATTGCCACTGTAAATCAGAATAAGCTTTTAAATGTTTGAACTGGAATACATCTGGCTATTGAGAAGGTAAGGTGGTTATTGGCAAATTCTTCTATTCACTTTAAAAAAAAACACCATGCAAATCAGTGCCTGACACCTTGGAAAGAGTCAGAAAAAGCTATTAGTAAATGACATTACTGGAGCTTTTTAAAATGTTTAACTCATAATGCTGTAACCACTTCCAGGTGGCTAGAAATGCAACTACGTTGGGTTTGTTGCATGATTGATTGGGGAACATAGGTAAGGTGAGGAAAATGTGACCATTCTCAGTTTTTCTGCCATATTCAGTAATCTTGGTGCAGGTCTGATAGGAAAACTGGCGTTTAATGAATAGCAACTATGAGAGGGTTAGGGACAAAAGATAAGATGATTATTTATAATGTGAATATGTTGAGAGCCACTGTTTGGTTACTCAAAACATTTGTAATAAGTTAGTTCATATTTCTTAGAAGGAAAATTGAAATTTACACAAATACTAAATCAATTAAATACTTAAAAAAAAAAAACAAAACAGCCAACCAACC